>BMAV01010559.1:0-76224 GCA_019973955.1 Trichonephila inaurata madagascariensis | reverse complement strand
GCCCCCAGAATATTTGTTTAGAATTTTTAAAGTGTAAAATATTTTAAGTATGAAATGAAAAAGTGAGAGTGGGCATAAATTAAACGTATATTAATGTTCCCTATTTTTGGAGTAAATTTTTAGGGTTTAAATTTAAAAATAAAATTTAATTAAAAGGGGAAAAAGAAAAAAAGTAAGTTTTTTGGTTATAAAAATTATTTAAAGAAAAAATTGAAAAAATTAAAGTCAAGATAAAATTGGAAATTAAAAAAAATTTAAAAAAATAGGTTTAAAGATTAAAATTTAAAAAAAAACTCAAAAAGCGAAGAAATTTAGAAATAGAATTTAGACACGTAATTTATTAAGGGCATTGAGAACCCTTAAGAAATCACGTTTTTCTTCTTGGGGGGGGTTGGGGATTCCCGTCTTTCTGTTAACATAACTCCTATGTTTTTTAAAGGCCACGATTAATGGAAAAACCCAAACCCCAATACCAAGAAGATAAACGATCAAAATATGTAAAAGATATACTAAAAAAGGATAAATTTTTGATGATAAGATATGCGTGGCAAACCAGATATAGCGTGGCAAACCTAGATATAGTGGCAACCTAGATATACGCGGGGGCTCAGAATAGTATTGTGAAGCATTCTGATCGAAGCCAAGCTTAGTGTGAATCTTACAGATAAAAGGTTACGCCCGGGTAGTTTTGGGAAAAAAAGAAGCCCAAGATGGGTTGGAATCATCTTTTTATAAAGTTTATAGATACCTTTTTTCTAGGTAAAGGAAGGAGAACTAAAAAAAGGTAATTTTTAGATATAAGTTTTGTCATAGGTTAAATGATAATTGAGATAAAGGATCTGTTGCGTGATCTGACAAATGGGGTTTTTAAATTTTGGGGTTTATCTCACTTTAATTAAAATTGTAAAATTAAATTTAAGTAATATAAGTTTTTCTTTAAAAAAAGTTTTAAAAATTATTATGTCTCATCATTTTGATAAAAACCCACACCTCTACACGCGGAACCGGCCGACATGGTCATCACAGGATGGTTTTGTCCAATGGTGGGGCATTATTTTTTGTTACTATTTATTCTAAATAAATGAATTAAAAAAATTTAAAATTTGATAAAACGTATTTAAATCAAATCCATGCTACAAAAGGGTTAAAAAAATGTATTTGAACTTGAACGGATAAATAGAAAGTACTTTATTAAAGATTTAAAATTTGAACAAGATATATATATAGGGATAGTGTGAACTAATAGTAGGAATTGAAAAAAAGCATGGAATAATTCATATATGAAATACAATGCTATTACAATAAGCTATATGAGTTGTTCATCCACGATCTAGATATAGTTAAGTGCTTATTAATGCTGGTTATACCCTACTCAAACAAATACAGCTGTTAAACCTGTTAAGAAATAAATCATTTGAGTTGTTTTGTAAGTTATAGAGTTGTTAGACCTTTGAGGTTAAAATCATAGATCCCTTATAATAGGTTAAAAACATCAATTTATAGCACAATGCAAACTCAACCATATGACATCACAAAGGAAAGGAAAAAATAATAATAACCAACGGAGATTCATATCTATTTTCGGAAATGACAGAGAATTATTTTTCCTGGACACTTCTGAGTGTTGCAATGCGAACGTGTAAAAATAAAATTGTAAAGCGCACGACAGAAAAGAAAAATGGCGGATGAAAGTCGAGGGAAAAAAGAAAAATTCTTCAAAGGTCAGAAGAATGGGTTGCCATTCCAACTTTCTCTTCTTCGTCGTCTTCTCGTTTTCGTTTCTGAACTTTCAATTTCTCACGTGACTGCGATGTATCGGTCGCTTTGGAAGCCAATTGAAGCATGGAATACAGCACAGAAACGAGACTAGTTTTAGAACGCCATGCTGAAACAAAAGAAAACTGGCTCCGAAGTGGGTTAGTGAAAGTGGTTTGAAAAAAAATGGGGTTGATCTCATCACTTCCGGATTCCCCTTTTGAAGGAAGTCCCACGCCACCATTTATTTAGAATTTTTTTTTTTTACCACCATCCTTTCTCTATCCGTGGCCTCAATAACTGAATCTATCTTTCCCGCTTTACTGCTTACTTTTAGAATAGCTGGACACTAGTTCTTTTATTCCATTTTTTCTTTTTCGACTGACACCTGTATTAACTGGATCGCCCATTCGAAGTATTTAAAGAAAACACTGAAACCAGTTTAGATGTGCACTATATTTAGTAACGATGTCTTGTACAAGTGTTGGATCGTATTAAAACAAGAGGTTTATAATCAATTAATGTCTGCGACTCAAAAAAAGAATTAGCTAGTAACCGTATTTATTTCAGGGATGAACTTTTTTTCATTGAACTGACCCATATTTTATCTTTTTGGTTGATAAAACATGAAAATTTTCAAGAATCAAAAGGGTTAATTTTGAAGTTGGTGTTCATTAAGTATTGTGAGGCCTTCAACACTAGAACGTCAGGAATTTCGATTACCCTTAAACGTCCACTGGTGTCATTTCGACATACACAGCGATATAAAATAATTGCAATAACTAAATAATCGCAGCACTACTGTTCAGTAGGGTTTAGTTTTAAGACTTAATAATATTATTTCATGTAATTACCATACATTATTACCCTTTATATCATAAAAAATTGACGATGACGTTATGTTGCACGAAGCTGTTGGATCACTGCTTTGTCGCAAAACATTTCGAGTAGCAAATTTGCCAAGAACATTAATATCATGCGGTATTCATTCTGTGCCATCCCTTGCGCGACATATATATCAGGAGTTACTGTAATATTATCAATTACATCTGCACTTTCTTCAGATTCTTCGCAGTCACTTTCACTCAATCTTATGTCTTCATCGGAATCTAAATTAGAGCCGATTCTCCCTCTCAGAAAGCTGTCGCAACAAATTAGCAATTTCATCAGGGTGTAGACATTCTCTATGAGTCATCGTTTCAGGGTATCTGCTCTGTGTGCACAAGGTTCGAAAATCGAATGAAATGTTTATATGAGCAGATAGGCAAATGCTATGTAACGAAACACTTAGACACAACGATTTTAATATAACTGACTCATTTCCGCTGTGAACCTAAAAACATTGAATTAAAGGTCAAATAAATGTGCGATATTACTTCCAGAAGTTTATTTTACTGATAGTATCTACTTAGTGAACTACATTTTGCTGGACGACAGCTCTATTTATAACGATACAACTATTAACTATTTATAACCTTAGGGTTGAAACGACACCAATGGACATTCTAGGTATATTTCACTGTAAAATCTTTCCTAACTAACCAAGAACCAAAAACTTTTTTTCTGTGTCTGTAGCATCAACACATTTTCGATTGAATTTAAAACCGAGAACCTTTTTAATCAATGCATGCATTGAATATATTCTCTCCAACAACTCTTCGACAGTCATTGTATGCTGAAGTGTAGCACTGTAATCCATTGAGGACCCATAGTCCCTCGAGAAAGAAGAAATTCCATATACAATCGCAGACACTACTGATTACAACTTCTTGGAAGACATGGAGGTCACATTATGGGTACCCATGATACCTTCCCAAACTAAGACTTTACCAACATCATTGAAAGGAACTAGTTTGGAGGTAGTAGAGTTATTGTGCTCTCTGCAGATGCGTATTGATCCGGAATTGCAAAGAGACTGAATCTGCTCTCGTCCATAAAAAGTATTGGATCCCACTGCTAATCTGCCTAGTGTGTGCTTGGGTTTTCTTCACCATAGAAAATGCTGTCTCTGATGTGAGCAAATGTTAATGGAACATACTGTGCTGCTTGTCCTGCAAATAGACGCAATTGGGCATCCTCCTGACCAAGGTAAAACGCTATATCAGTTGTCCAGTGGTCTACTCTACGTCCATCCGGTCATCCATCCACCACCATGGTTGTTTATAGGTGACCACTACTGAGCCTTAGGACAGCTGTTTCTGTAGTTTGAAAATACTTCCCAAATTCGTGAAACGATGTTGTGGAGAATACCGAACTTTTCAGTCCAAATAGTCACAATCAACAACTCGAAATTGTTTAAAGTGATGTACATCATACAATAGTTCTCAGAGAAATACTAAGCGAACGCCTTCAGCATGCTTCTTAACTTTCTGACACTCGCCCAGTACATGTATTGTTGCACATCTCACCCTATCTGACCCTAGTTTATTTCCTGATTGGTTTTCAGTCCAGCCTGCCTGCTCATTCCAGTTGATGAGTTAATTTATCTACTTCTTCCTTACTTTTCAAACAGCAGTATAATAGGGGAGTTTATTTTTCTCTGAGACCGTTATTTAGATTTTCTGCAAAGGTATTCCCATACTTGGGGAAAAACATGGGCATGTCTGTAAGATTTCCATAGATTCAAATAAATAATAAACATCACTTTATATATATATATATATATATATATATATATATATATATAACTTTATTTTATTTTAAAATTTTTAGGAAGCGTGTAACCTGCACCGAATTGCACCATGTACCTTTTTTCAACTATGATACCTCATTTATATTACATATTTTGAGTTTTATTATAAAAATAAGCGCTATTATTATGCAATTGCTTAAAAGGATGAATGCAAATCCATATTCATATCTTATATGAAAACAACTTTCCATTTCTATAAACACGACAGCCAACTAACCAATGAATGCAAATGATCATATAAACAGTTTCAGCGGTATCTATATATGCCAGCAACAGCCTCCAAACAGAGGTGATCACTTTTGTCTAGTGGTATGTTACATGCTTACGAATCCATAGGTTGCGGGTTCTGTCCTCTGGATAAGCGCTATTTCATTGTGACCCGTTTGGTGGATACGCAGTGGCGTAACGTAAGCCCCCGCACCGCGGTGGGACCCAGGGTTCCTGGGGAGCCTAAAGCCTAACTGACCCAAGTTGCAATACCTTTGTGAGATCCGACTTGGGGCCCAAAGCCTAACTTTGCAGGGGCTAATATTCTCCTTTACCCCCTGTGAATATACATTGCCTCAGATTCAATATATCGATTAGTGAGTTGAATAAATTAAAGGAAAATTGCAGTTGATGTGTAACTATTTTATGTCGATGAATTGAGATTATTTTGCATTTAAATTTCCGTAAAACATTTTTTTATATAAATTTAAAAAGTAAAATGTGTTATAAAATCCAGAGTGGAGGTTGCTTAGCCTAAGATGGAAGGGGGGAAGTAGTTTAAAAATAAATAATGAGCATAATCAGATCCATATGAAATTTATGCTATCGGTTAAATGAATGTATCAAATACGTTTCAAGTAGTGGTAGCTGTGTGTGCGCTTAGTTTAAATGCTAAACTTTCGAATAAATTTATATGAAGAAGAATTTATCTGCTAAACATTCATGGCTATTCTAAGAAGCATAATAATTTTATTTATTTATTTTTTTATTTTTTTGTAGCTACTGCTTGAATAATAGAATTTATAGATCTGACTGTGTAGAGAGAATTTTTCTTTCAGTTTTTCCCCTTCTGAACAAACAGGTTATTTATAAACCCCGCATGACAAGTGCAGCACGTTGTTTCTAAAACAGGAACAAGGTAATAAATAATTTATGATCTCATTATACTTTTTATATAAAAAATGCGGGAGATAACCTTTTATTGGCTTATTAAATTGAACGTCATGCGAAGGATTACACAAAGGTACCATGATCTTGTAATATTATCTATAAATGGAGCTTTTGCACAAAAAGTGATGAATAATAACGCATTTCGCTTAGTTTATTTGGAAATAAACTGCTCTTTCTCTCGTTTCTTTTTAAAGGAAAAGTGTGATAACATTAGTGTTTGCATGCACTTTTGTGAACGATACATTTTACATACCTATGAAATCAAGTTTTCGAGCATATACAATATTTCATATATAATTTCTTGCAAAAGAGTTGCCCAGTTTGAAATCTTAGAAAGTTTCAAAATAAGTTTTATTCGAAATCGTAACTATGACGTTTAATGGAAATATTTTTTGATAGAGTGAGTAAGCGCTTATTAACGATACACTATAAAGCAACACGAGAGCTATTGGCAACAGACCTCGTAGTTTTAAACCATGGTCAAGTGACGTGGACGACACCTGAGTTGGCACCCCCTCTCCTAACTACCACACCACACCAACGGGAGGACGTTTGAGCTCTCGACAGATTTAACGTGCATCGCTCCCCTACACGGCGAGTCTTTAGTAGTACTGGGCTCGAACTCGTAACAAGGCCAGCCACGATCCGATACCTTCACCATTCGGCTACCACGGCCATCGATCTACGGGGAACCTCACAGGAGCATGAAAATTAATCTGCTATCAAAAAGTAGTGTTATTTTTTATAAATAAAAAATGATTTTCTCTCACCTTTAATAACTCAAATACAAGTAATATAAAAAAAAATTAAGTTAATTCCTACTTAGGTCAAAGAAGAAAATTTTTATTTTAGATACTTTTCATTAAATAGTTTCAACTCATATAAATATGTATATACATACGACAGAATCACACTATTAAGAGGCAAAATAGAAAGCGATTTTCCTTGCAATTTTCCAATTTCCTTTCTATATAGGGTGATGGACTATTTTGTTTGTTTGGTTGTTACTATTTATTCATTCATTAAATTTAATTATTCCAATAAAATAGTGTAGTCAAAAGAAGTCACATTCTCTGAAATTAAGCCATCCCAGGTGAGATTCGAACCCACGACCTTTGAATTAGAAGTCCAACGCGCTATTCATTGCACTACAGGGACACAACGAACAATTTTCCTTTCTATGTATGCTGTTGAACTATTATTTTTGTTTGTTACTATTTATTCATTTTTTAATTTGGTGAATGAATTAATGTTTGAAAAAACTGTATTAACATAAAGTGTTATCCATCCACTGCGAATTTAAAAAAAAATGTTTTTGACTTTGAATGGATGAATAGAAAGTATTTTATTAATGATTGAAAATTTTAACAAGATATGTGTAATAATTCCCTCTAGTATCCTTTTAATCAACTCTTTTTAAATAATCTTCTTTAAATAACTTTTAATTCTTTGTTTCAAAACTAACGCATTAATCTTAATCGTAATCGAATAGTGACATTGAATCAGAAATCTCGTTGCCGCCCGTTCTAATCAATCCTATCTCCGGTTACAAAGGAGTCACGCGATCTTCACAGCTGGTATAAAAGCGAAAGTCTTTTTGTTCTCATCCTCTTTGTCTGTGTGTTCGTCCTGTGAAATATCGCTGCTGCTTTTTGCTATATGTGTAGTGTCGTCCATTCCCTGTTTATTGTTTAAGATGCGAAAGTTTGTGGGTCTCACCATGTTTAATAGGCAAGATTTCCTGCCACAAAGGACTGCCTCATCAATCCCATCAATATAGAACATCAACTATCATAAATAACCATCGAGAAATCTACGAACAAATAACCAACATAAATAGGCCTCGACTACGCTACATATATACATAAATAGAGATAGTGAACTAATAGTAGGAACTGAAAAAAGAAGATGTATGAAGTTGTGTACAAAAATTAAATTAAACACAAACACTGGTTAATAATCATAGAACTTAATAAACATTTCACATATTACAATCGATCAACTTCATCCATATACAGTTGAAAACAATTGATCCGAATCCCTTGCTAAAACGCGAAAAAAAGTGAGAGTGCAACTCTCGCATCCAGGAAGAAGCACAAAAATGTAATTACCGAAACCCATCAAAAGCCAGACATAAGAACAACAAGCCTGCGGTCACAATTCCAGTTGTTCAACAACAACAACTGATATTTCAACATAATGCAGAGGGAATTAATTACAACAGAAATGGACCACGAAGCGGAAAAACAGCTTTCTGGATCATCCTCCTATTAGAGGAATAAATCGCACTGTTAGTGCAACGTATTAAAAAAAAAGCGAAAGTGAAAACGAAGCGACGTGTATCCAATTTAAGGGCATGCTCTCCAATGGCCTGGTTTTTTGTTGACGATGACATGGAATGATGATCATCTGGGCTCTAATTTTCAACAAGCACGAAGGATGCTTTTCGGTTCCGGCGGAAATTGAATTAGGGAAAAATTTTGATCATTTCCGCCAAATTCTGTCGTTTTGTTTTTAGTTTTTTTTCCCCGTTGGCACGTGAAAGCAAAACAAAGATGTTAATTGGAAATTTGCATGATTTCGGTCAGCGGTGATTTATTTCTGTTTATTATTGAACTAAAAGGAAATTATTTTTTTTGTTGTTGACAGTTTGACATGGGAAGAATCGAGTGTGATTATCTATATGTATAAAGGAGAAAAGCGACTTAGTCATTCCCTCACTTATTCATCACGATATCTCCAGAACTATTCAATCTGCAGACTAGAAATTTGGTAGACATGTTCCTTTGATGGAGTAGAGCAGAGATGACGAGCCCCCAATGGCACGCGCGTCATTGTTGGCATGGGACACAATATTTTGGGCGCGCCACCAATCAAAACGGTTTGCATTTTAGTTCAAAATAACAAAGTTCACTATGAATTATTACGAACAAACCCTATAATGTACCCCGATATGACTTCATTTGATAAACTGAACTTGCCCAATTGGATTAGTTTGAAATTGAATAATTTGAAACGCAACTGATTGATTTCCAATCTAGTTCAATATGGATTTAAAAATTTATTGGAACAAGGAAAAAGTTAGAACTGATTGAAACAGAAAAATCAACAAGCAATGTTAGTAAAAATGCCAGTAACGAAATTTTGGGAACATGGAATTCGATTCCAGACACATTTAACAGCTTGATTTGCTATTTTAACCATATTTTCATTTACTATGCCTGCGAGTCATTCTCAAAGACGAATAAAGCTATGACCCGCTTAGAAATCGTTTGGCAGATAACTCCAATTCAGCATGCATTCTGCTAAAAGAGTAACACCTTATAAACCTAATATACGTTATTTTTGTCACCTAATCTGCAAAACAACAGATATCACACTAATGTTACTTTAGTTTGTATTACAAGCATAATTAAAACACAGTGCAAAACTTATTTTTTTCCTTGTAAATAAAGAGTTTTGAGTTGTTAGTATTTACTTTTATAATTTTCCCAATAATCAGAAGTCTGAATTATTTGACGGCACGTCAGTATTTCATTAAACATTTCTTTTGAAAAAATTTCACGTTGATTCATAAAGCTTCGCCATCCCTGGAGTAGAGATTCGCTGAAAACGGATTTGCCGAAATTCGAAACCAAAGGGGCGTTATAAATAATTATTTCCATTATTAAACTATTAGACGTACAACCTTGAAACTTGGTAAGAAGATTCCTTTAACAAGTAATGTAAAACAATTTTTAAGTCAATTCCTACTTACAAGGAGAGGGCACGACTAAGGAAATTCATTTGGGAACGAGACTTGGTGTAATAGTAGTACTCCTTTAGGGTGTTAACCCCTCAATGTAATTCCTTCGAATGGCCAGTCAATTCGGAGAAATCAGCCTTCAAAATTCATGCTTAGCTTTAATACAATTAAATTTTAATTTTCCCCGACGAGTTCGTAGCTTGATTGGTAAATCGTCTGCTTTCTATGCTGGAGGTTAGGGTTCGATTCCACGCGATCAACTTTTTTAATCAATTCATTTAATTATTTTTTTAAATTAAATAAATTTATTTATGTAAGGTTTATTAAATATTAAATGATATTTTTTGTAATTATTTTGTATTTTATAAAATAAAAAAATTGCTTTGATTATATAAATAATTATATTAAATTTTATAAATATATTTTATATTAATAAATAATATTTATAATAAAATATATAATAAATATTAAATGATATTTTTAAAAAAAAATTAGTTGCAAATAGTTTTATAATGGGAAATACAATATACTATAAATAAAATATATATAATACAAAATCAGTTATAAAATATATTATTATTATTAAATTAATTATTTTATAATTAATATAATAAAAAATATGTCTTTTTTATATGTTATTAAATTAATTATTTTACAATTTTATAAAATATTTAATAAGTCTTTTTCAAATAAATTTATTTAATTTCAAAAAGTTAATTTAAATTTTAATAAATTTATTTAAATAATTTCTATAATAAATTAATAATAATTTCAGTAATAAATCATAATTTTAATAATGAACAATAATTTTAATAATAAATTAATAATTTTAATTATAAATTAATAATAATTTTAACAATAAATTAATAATATTTCTTATTAATATACTAATGTTTAATAATAATTAATTAATTATAATAAATAGTGATTTATTAATTAATTTTAATAAATAATAATAAATGTACTAATTTTAATTATTAATATTCTCATTTAATAACTATTTTTAATATTTTTAATTAATAATAATTTTAAATATTTTTAATTAATAATAATTTTACTAATAAAATATTTAAGTTGTATATTTTAATTTTTTTTTATTTTGTAAAATTCAAAATAATTACAAAAAATATCATTTAATATTTAATAAACCTTTCATAAATAAATTTATTTAAATTAAAAAAATAATTTAATGAGTTGAAGAAAAAAAATTGATCACGTGGAATTGAACCCTAACCTCCAGCATAGAAAGCAGATGATTTACCAATCAAGCTACGAACTCGTTGCGGAAAATTAAAATTTAATTGTATAAAAGCTAAGCATGAATTTCGAAGGCTGATTTCTCCGAATTGACTGGCCATTCGACGGAATTACATTGAGGGTTAACACCTAAGGTACTACTATTACACAAGTCTCGTTCCCAAATGAATTTCCTTAGTCGTGCCCTCCCCTTGTTAGATCAAGAAAGAAAATTTTTATTTTAGCTACTTTTTATTAAATAGTTACAATTAATATAAATATGTATATACATATGACAGAATTACAACATTAAGTGGAAATCAATTTTTATTAATTATCATTAAATATCGTATTGTCATCCAAAACAACCGTGTATATAAAATTTCAGTTCAAATGAATGCTTTAAAACGTGAGAAAAAGACCTTTACAAGTTTTGACATAAGTCGCCAAAGGGTAGCTAAATCGCTAACGTGGCTGTATTTTTAATTATTTAATTAGTTTTAATCAGTTAATTTTTATTAATTATAATTAAATTATTCTATTGTCATCCAAGATAATCATGTATATTAAATTTCAGCTCAATTGAGTGCTTTAAAATGTATTTTATTAACGATTGAAAATTCCACCAAGATAAATAAACAAATAAATAAATATATAGAGAGTGTGAGTTAATAGTAGGAATTGAAAAAAAATAGAGATCCGCTACAAAATGGATTTTGTGAAATTCGCTCCCAAGGGGCGTTGCGGGGGCTTAAGGGGTGTTATAGATACTTATTTCCATTTTGAACTATTTGACGCAGTGTCTTGAAATTTGGTAAGCAAATTCCTTTCATAGAGTAGAGATTCGCTACAAAAAGGGCCTTGTGAAAATCGCCCCCCCTAGTGGCGTTGTTATTTATATGGTGAAATAAATATAATTTTTCCTCTAAAAAAATACATAAATCGAAAAAACAAACAAACAGTAAACGAAGAACTACATTAGTAAGAATACAATACATGCAAAGGAGAATTGCGCAGATTTAAGGGCTCATATATCGGCCATTTTAATGTGACCGACTACGTTCGAAACCGTGATTTTGTAAAAGCGCAAAAACGGATTATGTTTTGATATTTAGTGTCAGTAGAATTAGAATATATAAGTACACATGTAAAACTGTTTTAGGAATATCATTACAAGAAAAATTACTTAAATGAACTTTTGGCAAAAAAGGAAGAAAGAATGATATATTTTAAAAACATTTGCCTTTTAAGAAACGCGTCTCTATAAAAATAATATTTTGCCTATATATATAATGAGGACTTCTATAATGGGGTTGAACTAAAAGTTTTGAAAAAAATTCGCCTTATTTTCAGAGTTACGATGAATTGAAATAATAACGCGTGTGATCAATTGAAATAATTGAATTCAGTTGAACTTTTTTAAAAAATTCATTGGGAAATATACTTAAAAAATATTTTGGCTATTTAAAAAAATTTCAATTGAAGACCTTTTTCCTTAGAGTATGAAAACACATGTTTCCATTTTCATACTGTAAATACAAAATGGCTGCTTATGGTGTACATAAATTATTTTCTCTGTTCATATATTAGTTATTTTATTACATATATATTTTACATCATATATTAGTTATTTTTATTTACTTTATTACAGTTAGGAACCTGATGATTTATCATTTTTAAAGAGAAGTAATCCATAGAAAATTGCTCGAAAACTTAGGAATATTTACAATCTTTTTCTTCGAGTATTTTATTGTAGCAAATTTCTAATATTTTAAACGTATATTAAAATTAACAAGAAATATTTTTAATAATAAATTAATGAATTTGCGAAAAAAATATTCTGGATATATCTAATTTATATTAAAAATAAAATAATCAATAGCTCAACTATAACTACTTACAATGCAGCATTTAATAATTTGCTCACTTCTTTCAAAGAATAAGAACAGAAACAAAACCAGACGACAGCATAACAAACGGAAATCGATTCAATAAAAATGAATCGGAACAAGAATTATCGTTGCCACTGCCCCAAACGAAATAATAAATTACTTCGTTTTTAACTGTTTAAATTTCCTCATCGGACTGGGAAAAATGCTTAGAATTTCCTTTGGTAAGGATTCCCAAAATTCTGACGTACATGTTGTCATGGCAACATTGTGGCAGAACGCAATATTACTTTGATATAAGAAATTATTAAGTTAAATATTTTCCTGTAACTTATGAAAAACCACAAAAAAAAGAAGAAATTAGAGGAAAGATTTTAACAATAAATTTCGGTCGTAGTATCTAGACATCAAATTTGAAAATTAGAACTCCATCGATGACAGGTTGGATGCAATAAAACTGAATTAAAGACTGAATCACGTAGTTGAATACTTAATTTTCATGAGCAAAACGGTTAGCTTTTGTGACGGGAAGTTTTATTAACTGATGATTAATATGGATTAATATATCTATAGTAACATTTTTTACCGAAGAGATCAAATTTAACATAATATAAAGTTCTCAGAGAGAGTTCTTAAAATTTTTTAAACTCGTTTATTTTTATTTATTTATTTTGTAAAATGTTTTTAACTAATAACCTAAATTAACGTAATATCAGCTGGGTATCCACTAAACGGTTATTTTTAGTCATTTTATACTCATAAAAAATCTAATTAATCTTTTTCAAGGTTATATATATAGTATAATAATAAATCGTTTCAAATTAACCCGTTTTGCACTTTAAGCTGACAAAAGATATACTGGTTTCTTAACTATATTGAAATGAACATATTTGATTATAATTTTTGATTATTACAGAAGTATTTAAAACAACTTTTTTAAGAAACAAATAGCATAATTCTTATTAAAATAAATTATTATGCTTTAAATTTTTTTTTATCTTAAGCATGAATTCAATTTAAAATTTATTTCGAAGAATGATGAAAATAGCTTTATATATAATTAAAAATTTAATTTCAATTATCGTTTATGTGTAACTATGTATATAAAACTAAGCGAAGGTAATAGATGCACACATAACACACGCACACTAAATACAGAAATAATATGCATAAGCCACATTCGATAGTGAATCGTAAGCTAAGATTCTAATGAAAAAATTTGACTGAAAACATTCAGATATAACTGTAAGAAAGTAAATGAAATATAATTGGGTGATTTTGTAAAATTTATCAATTTTAAATTACTATATACCCTTGAATATTTTGAAATAATGTAGAAAATTAAATTTTAGGACTACAACATATCCTGATACCTGATGTTTATGAGTGAAAAAAAAATATTTAGCTCTAATAAGGAAACTTATACAAAGAATCTTGAATTTCAAACTACAGTGGGAAAAAAATATTTTTTCTAGAAATTGTACATGAAAAAAGTCTGAGTTTGTTAGACTTTTATATTGTTGTATTTTCATGTAACCTTCATGTAAATGGCAGGAAAAAATTATCATTTGTTCATGTGACTAAAAAAATTTACATTGAAAACAAAATCATAATCGTTTGAAATACAACTGGCTAAATGTTAAATTTCTAACGATTTTCAATAAGCCATTTCATTTCCAAAGACAAAAATTGATTCGATAGTTACGATTCGAAATTTTATTTTACACTATCCACACAAAAACATGAATATATCTTGACGGCATAAATGAGAATTTCGAATTTAACAGGAAAGAATTTCGATCTAGAAATAACGATAAACTATCTCACATTTCAATAACTAATACAACTTAAAAAAGGGAAGATATCACAATGGAAAATTCTTGAAATGATCTACGATGACTAAATGAATAAACCCAGTTCCTTTTGATGAAATTTCATTAAAAAATATCTATTTACTGCGAATTTCCCACACAGTCATCAATCCTTATGAACTAGCTTTTGTGACGTAATAACAAAAAGCCTTTTGTACTGGTAAACTCAGACACCATTAGAAAAGATGTTGCTAGCCTTGGCCCAATAAAACATCATATAATGATTTTAAGGAAAAAGTACTTGTAGAGAGTATTTACTTTTTAAATGGTGGAATTATTATCGTTGTGAAATCGGACTTGAGGCTCAAATTGAGAAAGTAGTTCATATCTGTTTATTCCAGCAATTTATGAGCCACATTCACAATTGATGCAATAGGGAACACCTTGTCATCAAAATGTTCATAAATACAAAGGCTTTTAAAGATTGCTCCAAATTTTCTTACCGGAACGGATTCATCAACTATAAGATTTTATAGTCTACAGACATATAAAAGATATTTTACCAACTGGTGTTTATTAATTTATTATTAAAAGACTTTACTATGTTTATTAATATAAAGGGACCAATTATGTAATTTTTGAGTTACATTTAATCGTCTTCTTTTAGCATTTTTTTTATGTGATTTATACCATTTTTAAAATAACACTCAATTTTTTCTTTTATTCAATTCCTACTATTAGTTCACACTCTCTATTTATTTATTTATTTGTTTATCTTGGTGAAATTTTCAATCATTAACAAAATACATTTTAAAGCGCTCAATTGAGCTGAAATTTGAAACATGGTTATTTTGGATGACAATACAAGTAATTTAACTATAATTAATAAAATTAATTGATTAAAACTAATTATTCAAAGAATTACAAATACAGCTACATTAGTATCATTTTTGGCGACTTGTGTCAAAACTTGAAAAGGTTTTTTCTCACGATTTAAAGCATTCAGTTGAACTGAAATTTTATACACGCGATTGTTTTGGATGACAATACGACACTTTAAAGATAATTAATAAAAATTAATTACCACTTAATATTGTGATTCTATCATATGTATATACGTATTTATATTAATTGTAACTATTTAATAAAAAGTAGCTAAATTAAAAATTTTCTTTGTTGATCTAAGTAGGAATTTACTTAATTTTTTTTTATATTACTTGTTCATGAGGGTATGTGGGCGCAACACTATTAGCTAATGTGGACTTTACAGCTTTAAATTTAAAAGAGCTCATTTACGAATTTCAAAAATATTGAAAGTATGTTAGATTGAAAAATATTGAAAAGATGAAGGGAAATGTATAAGAATATATATCTAACAATTTATAATAATTGGAATAATTGTGTAGAGTATTGATTTATATAGAGTATTTATGCAGAATTTTTTTTTACGTTATATAATTCACTAATAAAATAACCAAATTATTTTGTATTTATTTATGGCATGGTTCATATACGCAGGGCATAAAATTTGCGGATTTGCACTTAAATAAACAAAAATATATTAAAAATGAGAGGTGATATAAAAAATAATGCAAGAGGATAAATAAATAATGAACAAAACAGGGAAAGGGAATATTCCTTCTTCGTCGCTCTATAAAGCAATAAGAGGGCTTTGGCCACAACTGATAGGGCACCCAAAACTTTCCATAGGTCCAAGCTTTCACTCAGGCTATTGTTGCTCCAAGTGAACGTTAAAAACACTCACTGACTCCACACCACATCAACATGAAGATTTTATCGGCAGATTTCTGCGCGTCAGCTTCTCTAAACGGATGATTTTTAGTATCACTAGAACTCGAAATTAGGATTTGACAGAAATAACCACCGGCTACAATTTCGCGACCATGACCATTTGCCTACCTCAGCTACAAATCACAGAACAGAAAAAAAGAACCCCGCACAGAATGACGCAAATAAAACAAGAACGAGCATCACATATTAAACAATTAGAAATTCCTTACTGCCTTTTTATACCTAATTACTCTTTATAACATTGGCGGTTGTCCTTAAGCGTTCAATTTTGCTCAAATGTTTAGTCTCATTAGGAAGCAATATAAAAAATAATCATACATCAAAAACGGACTGAAATGTCCCTAATTAAACATGCTTTGCACGAATCCTGAAAAACGACATGAATACTCATTCCATTTTAGAATACTTCGGCAGAATAACAATCCGATATCGCCATCCGTCACAAAACGTCTTAAATTAAGGTTTTGTTTGTAACAACTGACGGAATCACCGATTAAGATTAGAAAAAGGTTTCCTCGTAGTTAGACAACGCTCCTCGTAACTTAAACATGTTTATTTAATTGTATAAATAACGTTTTTCCTTATTTATGCTGCTGTTTCCTGTTTGGAAATGCGCTTTTCCGTAATGTGTCGTAACAATGCTGACAGAAGTACGAATTCGAATTTACACACAGACATGGAGTGCATTTTTTTTTTAATTTATAAAAGTTTATATATTTTCTTTTGTTGTTGTTTATTTATTGAATTGAAGTTAAAAATTTATTTACGTAAACACTGAAAGAAACGAAATCTTCTAATATTTGAGCTTGATATAATTATGAATAAAATGGTTTTTTTCTAATGTTTTTAATTTAGACAAAAAAGGGAAACGGGGAAAATTTTTTTAAAAATATTTAAAAATTTCCGATTTTTTGTAGGCAACAAACTTTTGCTCAGAAGTTTGGATATCACTATTCTAGATCCAGCTCAATAGCAATATTATCAAATAAAGTTTTGAGAGACTCTTGTATTGTTTCAGTACTGTTGTTGACCTTACTATATTTCATTGTAAGCCAACAGTGAAATACGTTTAACGCGAAAATGCTTAAGACGAAATATCGGTTAACCTGAAATAATACAACGGTTCCGACAAACTACTATGAATTTTCATGTATTTTTTTTCTTAACACGAAACGAAAATCACTTAACACGAACAGATTTCCTTCTGGAAAAGGAGGATATTGAGACTTAGCCGACATTTAATCAAATTTTTGAGAAAGTTTCTGTTTAATTGTACTGTCCTATTGTATCGTCGGAAGAACTGGTTGCAGCAGATAATGATATGTGTGTACAGCCCTAATTATGGCAGACAAAAACATTTTGAAGTTTTGTTCAAAGCTCGAAAAATATCATTGATGCAGATTTTGACGACGAAAACGAAATGAGTAATTCCGTAATGATTAATAATAATGATCCTGTTCCCAAGTCATCCGCGAAAGTAGGAACATTATTAAAAGTAGGCGCAATTATTTAGAAAACCCATTCCAATGATGGAATGAACAACAAAATGGACGACATCGAACAATTTGTTGTCAATTTGATGCAAAAAAGACAACACAAAGAAAAATACCACAGACTGCTTTCCGAAAAGGTCACTATCAATGTTTTGTTTTTCAAACTTCAGGAAATTTTGTAATAAATTTCACTAAGTTCTTATTAAATACAAGCATACATACATATTTATGTAAAACTTAATTTTGTTATATATATTGGGGGGGTTGCAATGTCCTTTAACACGAAATAGTATTTCAGTCCTCTCAGTTTCGCGTTAAATGATTTTCACTATATTTTATCTGATTTAGATAGCTTTTGAGTTTAGTTCATACTAATTAATTCTTTTTTTCAGTGAAGGCGTTCTTATATGTGTTATTTATGTGTGTGATAGAGTATTCTACAAAACTCTTTCTCATAATTAAGTTAATTTTTCCCTTCAGTTAATCTATTTCGGTTATTTGTCCCATAGTTTCAGAACAGGAACTTTCTTCTGCTATTACTTTTCCCTGTTATAACTTAACTTAACTCAGTGGCGTGATATCCTATGAGGAACAAGGCCTACTGTGCTCAACTCAGTATACGCGACCATGGCCCTGAGGTGCAAGAGCAGATGTTCCGGTCAGGTGGTCAGTTTGACGCGAAAACCTCCAGTGTTAAGTTCCCAAGCAAGATTGATACTCATTTTATAGGCCCAATGAAGGAATGAAAGGTTGAGTCAACTTTGCCCAGTCCGGGGTTTGAACCTTGGACCTGTGGTGTGGGAGCGCGATGCAATAACCACTCAGTCACTGGGCTTCTTTCCCTGTTTTAACTTTTATTTATATTTTCATTCATTCATTTCTATTTATCTTTAAGCATGTTAATTTTTCTCTGTTAGAATTCAAATATGTTTCTTTTAAGCCATTCTTTACTGTAAGTCGAAATTGAAGCTCGCTTAATATTATTTATAATGTGATCAAAAGTTAAATTTTTAAAAAATTTTTGGATATACATTCTTTTGCACCTTTTTTACTCACTTAAAAGATATCATGCATGCAATAATAGTTGAATTGTATTTTTTAAAAAATTAACACGTGTGAAGAACGGGTACTTCCAATGGCGTAACGGAGAATATTAGGCTTCACTCTGCAAAGTTAGGTTTTAGGCTCCAAGACGTATCTTACAAAGGATTGCAAAACCATAATACCAGGCTTTGGGCCTTCTAGAATCCCCCCCCTCTCGTGATGCGAGGATTGCGGGGTTGTATGCTACGCTACTGGGTACTTTAGCTAATAACATAATAAAGTAATATCTTAATAATAGAAAAAATCATAATTATCATAATTTAATGTTAAAATCTCCAAAATACATCGCAATGAACAATAAATCCTAACAGTCAGTTGTTTAATTATAAATAATATTTTTTTAGAGATCCAATTTTTTAATTAAAAAATAGGGTTTTTTTTAAATTGTATTTTGAGTGAGTGAATATTAATGTCACACTATTCAGCCACTTGAGGGATTTTGGCGACGGCTTAGTATTTTGAACAAAAAAAAAAGTTTTCTATAATAATTTTTTAAAAAAAGCGTTTTTCTAGCGTTTTATTTTGCTTATTTTCATTAAGAACTTTTCGCGTACATTTTAGCATTATTTTTGTTCAAATCTGTGATTTCAATAAACACATCGATTAAAAAATATTTTCCGTATGTGTGAGTAAACTATAAATTAAACTTAAGAAATTTTACAAATTAAATTTTTATAATAATATTCATCAGATTATAGTGAGAAATAATAGAAATGAAATAATAAACAAGAAAAATCACGTTTCGAACGAAAAATTATTATTCGTACAAAAGATAAACCAACCCTAATTTGGACATTCTCGGTTAAGAACTTAATTTAATTATTGAAAAAAAAAGCCATCCCAGCCCAAATGCTCCAAATTGGATGAAATTTTTTCACGTAACACTTTTTAGATTTCTCTATATTTAACTCTTGTACTGTTTAAATATACACCCACCTGAAGATTATGAAACTGCAACTCACAACTGACCTAATTCTATGCAGGAAAAGTCTTTTATTAGAACTCCTGATATTGATGTTTCGTCGCGTTACTTTGTTCTTTCCTGACTCCGAATAGAAACCGCCATTTTTAAAACCTGATTTGGTCAGTGGAAACTACGCGAATGAAAGTTATCCCAAGTTCGATTTCGCTTTGTAGTTTTTTTCGGTGAAGAGCTGTAAGTTTTCCATCTTGGGGAAAAAGAATAACATAGCCAATTAGAAATAACTAAGTTGTTATTTTTTACATAGATAATCATATTTTCCTTTAATAATTCTGTTACGTGAATAAATTTGAGCAGGTTTTTGATAACAGAGCTAATCGTTGCTTATGAACACCCTCGAATACTGTGACG
This sequence comes from Trichonephila inaurata madagascariensis, assembly GCA_019973955.1. NCBI lineage: Eukaryota > Metazoa > Arthropoda > Arachnida > Araneae > Nephilidae > Trichonephila > Trichonephila inaurata. The sequence goes on along the minus strand of BMAV01010559.1, from coordinate 56,196 downwards.
TCACTAGGTGAGCGCGCGATTACGGTATAATCCGTTAGAGCGGTGTTCCTCAACATTTTTATCACTTCTGACCGATCAACGTTTGGTAATTTTGCTACGCCCGCTGGGGAAAGGGGGAATTGTTCATATTCATAGAAAGTCGTACAAAACGGAGAGAAAGACACTCACAGTAGTAATAAAATGGAAAAAATTTAATGCTCCTTGGAAGCTCCGAAACCATTTTATCCATGCAGTGGTACCGGTTCACGGCCTGAGAGTTGAGGACCACTGGATCAAAAGAATAATACCGGAATTTTGATATATGAGTAATATATGTCGGAGAGGGAGGGGGTTGTAAGTTTGCCATACGAAAGTAATAAGCCATAATTGCCATAAATTTGAAAGTAATTTGCCATAAGTAAATTTGCAAAATTATCCAGGACAATCCTGGTTCTTTAGTGCTGTAAAGAAACATACACACAATGAACATATACATACACAGTAAACACACATGTATTTACTGTGTATGTTTTTTTTTTATCTCACTGCATTTTTTATACAAGCGTACAGTACTAAAATTTAAATTCAAAGAAAATGAATATGAAAGTCTGAAAGAGACAATGATTTAGAATGAATGAATAAATTTTTAATCTTCTATTGTCAATACAAGACATTAATCGATTATATATATATATATATATATATATATATATATATATAAGGCTGTTTTCACCATACGTACGAGAGCGTGAACTTGACGCGGAGCACATTTTCGGACAGATTTGTGACATTGTAACTTATGCATTTGCTTATCATATAGTGTTTTTAAAATTTCAAAATATTTCATAAATAATTAGTTTTTCCTTTTAATATGTGAAGGGATAGCTCATTTACCATTACAGTATAGGAAATAAATTGAAAAACACATTTTATAAAAGAAAAAATGTGTCAACTCGGATAAAAATTAGTAGTATGATAAAATAAGTGATTCTCTACAGGATAGTGTAGCCAGAATAAAATATTAATGTTTGAGTACTTTTATATCTAAAAAAGTATTCCGAATTCGGCCCCTATTCTTTAAAATAAGTCGAAGATAGCCTTAAGCAATTTTTTAATTTGTAATGATCCTGACCCTTTAGGACTCGCGTGTAAATAATTAACTGTGGCTTGAACGCCTAGCGGAATTTAATCATGACTTTATCTCTTAAATTTAAAATCTCAGCGTATTTAAAGTAATGTTACATAAGTCATCCTCGTACGATGTCATTCCACCAATCACAAGGCCCGTCTATGGAAGTCATGTGAATTTTGGTATTTCCGATTGCCGTTTCATATAAAATCTCCCTTTTCATGGAAAATTCGTCCGTTTCTTGTCTTCGTCATGTTGCTCTTCTAGCTTTTTGTATTTGTAATTGTATACTGCTGATTTATGTATGTTTTTCATTTAAAACTTAAATATCAACACGTAAAATAAAGATAGAATACCTGTCTTCAAGACATGCCTCATCAATTCAAGACTTCAATAACATATAACATAATCATATTATAAATAATGATGCCTTACCACCTCGCCGGTTAACCACATCCTTACCAATAGAATAACAACTAAGACATCCCACTCGACTACCATTACATACTATATATATATTTCAAAGAGAAGATGTTCGAAATCTCGAAGAAATATTACTTGAATGATGTTTTAATACTATTAATATTGACTATTCCCAATGATCCTATCTTAGTTAACGTCGCGCCTGATGACCAAGACAATGCTTAACTAAGCAACAAAGAAGACTTCAAATTCGAATTAAATTTGATATGCAATACCTCTCCATTGTTTCTTAACATTTTGTTTTAATGGAATAAAGAATTTTAAGGCATGATTTAGTTATCACGAAGCTAGTGTATTGTTACTAGGCTACTGGATATTTCTACTTAAAAAGAAAAATTTCAAATTACTCATTGAAAGTTTCTTTCTCGAATATGAAGACAAAGAAACAATATCGTTTGGAGATATGCTCATATTTAACTAATGAAAGGAAGCTGATGAGTCAAGAGGGTGAACGAACGATCATCAAATTATTTATTACATCATTAAAAAAACCAACAGCCTTTAAAGAAGCGAGTTGTTTTAAAAAAATATTTTTCGTTCCGAAGAAAAGAGTGGATTCGGTTTTCAAATAATTTTTAATTATCACGAAAATCATTAGTAAAAGGAAATAAAAGTAACATTCGTGAAAGGAAAATCACTCATAATTTAATACTCCAGACAGTACTCTTTGTTGACATTTGGATGCGGACGTTAAAAGCTAAACCCCGTAACTAAAAATAAGTTTGAAATCAAAATCTATAGTTCATGTTCCCACTTTAAATTGCCCTTACTTCTTAACCATTTACATTAACTATAAATTTTTGAGATGAACTTTTTTTATAGTAGTGCAGCGTAGTAAATAAAATCCAATTACAATATAGGTTGTGCTATTACAAAAATGAATAAGAAATAAGAAGAAAAAAAAAAAAAAAAAGGAAAATTTTCAAGAGGCAAGTAACAAACACGTTTACCATAAAATTTCAAAAACCTGTTTTCCTTTCAGAGACAGAAAGACTCTTATGTTAAAACAAGAGGTAAATCTTAATATATATACATACAGGGTAATTATAATTATAGTTCCACTCTCAAAATGCAGTTAAAAAAGAACCACCGGTCAGAGTGACTTCAAATTTGAACTGAAGAAGGGGAAAACGATATCATATAAGAAGCAAATCCATTGGCTTTTTATTGTTTTTTATGAGTTTTTTGGTCCAAGAACAGTTAAAAACCGATTTTTCACATCCAATGTGGTGTCACCTGACCGTGGTGGATGAGATTTCCCTAACAGTGCAACCACTACTGAATGACTTGGAAGTCAATTTTTTCTGTCAAAAAACCTAAACAATCCTGCACATTGATGCAGTTGGCTTAATGTGTAACTCATACCTGAGTTGTCACAAATCAATTCAAAATGCCACTTGTAATTGAATCCATTTTCTTTATGTGGCTTACAGCGCTATCTATTGATTCATTTTGGAGCTTTTTTCTTATACTGTACCGTTTTCCTTTTCTTCAAGTATATTCAGGTCAAATTTGAAGTCATTCTGACCAGTGGTTCTTTTTTTACATCATTTTGAAAGTGGAACTTTAATTATAATCATCCTGCATATATATATATATATATATATGAGTATAAATTCTAAATAAAAATGTTAGATAAGTAATTATTAATCTATATGCATTCAGTATAGAAATTCACATAACTTAGTTTTACAGGAAAACATGGTCAGAAGTAAGTAACTAAAATTTATTTCATAGTACAGGAGAAATCATACACATAAGAAGCATCAAAATATAGAGGAACATGAAACACTCAAAATGTAGATACCAGTACGTACAATAAACATATCAAGCTAGGAACCGCTTTTAGCGGTTTTTATATATATATAAACCTGTATTTAAAGGTTAATCAAGTCTCTCTGTTTTTTTATAGTACTAAGTGAAATCTAATTAATTATAAAAAAATGACTTCAAAATTTCCATTATAAAGCTCATTTCATTATAATGTTCATACCTAATTTCTTAATAAGGGTCAATACTACAGCACGAATCACATAAGCTAAGAAAAAGAGAGTTTCACACGAACTATAGCTATAGAAACAAAAAATACAGATAAAAAAAATAGATATAATGAAATTAAAATCCTTTATAATGGGCTAAATTTAAAGCAGTCACATGATAAATGCAATCACGTGTTCTACATTGCATTCAAAAGAAACATTAGACTTGTAGTTGTTCAGCTTATAAATTTAAATAAAATTTAAACAAAATTTTAAGTATTATATATTAAGATTCTTTTTTTTTTTCAAAATTAATAAAAAATTCTTACATTATACTTGTACTTTTAAAACAAGTACTTTTGTTTACCTACGTGTGTATTATTATTAGCAAGTATGTACTTTTTAAGAGAAAGTTTCTAAACAGAAAGCAAAAGCTGGCTACAGCGAAACGCAGAAACTGATTGGAAGGAAACACGTGATTTCATTTATCACGTGACTATCGCTGCACATGAATTCCTGATTGGCTGGACACATGTGATTGTAGATATCGTGCTTATAATGTCATGCGAATTTAGCCCATTCCAATATTCTGCCCTTAATGAATAATATAGAAGAAATTAAATTCATTACGTTAGGACATTCGGATTTTTCTTTAATTTTATAAATATTTACTGCGACTTGGTGTCACAATTGAAATGATCAATAGAATTTTAACAAATTCATCAAAAGAATAACAACAACAACAAAAAAATCTTTTAGCTTGTTTAGATTTTTATGGAAAGAAGAATTTTTTCCCCCTTCTTTTAAATAAACGGAATTCTTTTATTTTCTTTTACGCAACTGGCTGAGGAATAAACAATGAAATTATTTTAAAATACCACGAAAACAAGGAAAAACTACTGTTCAATTCTTGGAAAAAATAATACGTTTAAAAACAATATCCGGTTTTGACTTCAGAATTTCAAAACAAATTCGCGACTGTAAATAAATATTTCATCACATGTCGCATTCACTGAAAGCAAAAACACAAAAGGAAGAAAGCAAGCCATTCAGACTGGTCATTTCCTTTTATGGCGGGAAAAGAGTTGAAGCATACATTCGAAAACATTTTGTTCGATGTTATAGTTCTCTCTCTCATATCAAGGAAGATACGTTATTACAATATAATAATGTTTTGAACTTAATTGGAACAAATCATTTGTTATTCGTCAAATAACACAATAAAAATTCGTGACCATTTTTTAAATTTTGTTTCGTGCTTCGTTCCAGAGAATAAATTGTCAGACAACCACGCAATATTATTGTGGCAGACGAATATTATGAAATAAAAGCAGACAAAATCAATAAAGTTGAGACTTTAAGAAAATATCTTTATAATTTTAATTGTAACACAGACGAGTATTGACACAACTGAATGTCTGTATTTCTCTTTATATATTATGTAATATTACTTAGACTGAGTAAATTTTTAATCCATTATATATATTCTTGAATAGTAAAGAATTATTTAAAGAACGAGTTACAATCTAACTCTTGTAAATTAATTAAATATAAGGTTTAAACTGGACTTTTGTAATATTTATGTTCCATATTTGAGAAAAAAAAAGTAATATTTTGAAACTTAATAAAAAAAATTATTTTGTTCATTATATTTTTTGATTTCTAATTTTTCTCCTTAAGATTTACGAATTTTTAAAACCGTAAAATCAGAAGGAAGTTAAAAAAATTTTCCCCCTAAAAAAATTCTGAAAATAAACTTATTAGAATCTTACAAAAACTTAGTGTCTGAATTTAAAAACAAGTAATATAAAAAAAATTAAGTCAGTTCCTACTTAGGTCAGAAAAAAAAATTTTATTTTAGTTACTTTTTATTAAATAATTACAATTAATATAAAAATGTGTATATACATATGACAGAATAACACAATTAAGTAGCAAAATAGAAAACTATTTGTTTTGGCAATTTTTCATTTTCCTTTCTATATAGGGTGTGTTATGTTTGTTACTATTTATTCATTAATTAAATTGAGTTATTCCAACAAAATAGTACATTAAAAAGAAATTACATTCTCAGAAATTAGGCCATATCAGGTGGTATTCGAACCTACGACCTTTGGATTAGAAGTCTAACGCGACATCCATTGCGCTACAGGGACATAACAAGCGGTTTTCCTTTTTGTGTATGGTGTTGGACTGTTATTTTTTTCTGTTACTATTTATTTATAATTTAAATTTAATGAATGAATTAATATTTGAAAAAACGTATTAACATCAAGTGCCATCCACTATAAGTTTAAAAAAAATATATTTGGATGACTTGAATGGATGAATAAAAAGTATTTTATTAACGATTGAAAACTTGAACAAGATATATATATATATATAAATTTGTATGAGGTGAGTGTGAACTTATAGTAGGAATTGAAAAAGAAAAAATTATTGTTTATTCTTTGTTTTTAGCTTTTGAAATTTTTACCTATTGTAACAAAAAATATGTGAGGACCGAAAAATATTATTCTAAAAAGTACTGTAAAATCTACTTATGTTCTAACAGTGTTAAAATAAAGGACTTTTTCTTAGAATTGATAATTTATATCTGTTTATCCCTTTAAACATATATTGTCCCATTTATCAAAAATCACTTTTCTACAATAAATTTAGGGTTTCCTTCTATTGGCCATTTTGAAATCATCAACGTTTTCTCAGTCCTATGGAAATGTAACTCTCCTCCTTCAAATTCAGCATCGATTTAAAAACAATAAAGCACATTTCCGTAGAAAGAAAGAGTGGAAAATAAAGAGGTTTTTCCACCTTCCTTTGTTATCCATCCCTTTTCCTGTACGTTCCCCATCCTCCCTACCTATAATATTCTTTTCCTTTTTACCATGGTTGCTTTGTATTATTTCTTCATATTTTTTACTTTGTGCCCAAATTTTACTAGCCAAAAATTAAACTTTTTTGAGTAAAAAGAAGGATTTATTACAGTTTTCTATCCAACATGAAATCATACATTTGTTATACTTCATACTGATGCCACTAATTTTTTACTAATTTTAAGAAGCTACGTGTTGTTATTATTCATCGGATCTAGTTTTAATATCACGGGGCACGTGCCAAGTTGTTGTTTATCTTCGCAAAGATGGGCGATAATATTACAATATTGTTACCTGATATTTTTATCGTCTGACGATGTGGTGCTCGGGATAACGTATATTAAAATTATTTTGATTAGTTTTTTCCAGCGGTAACCCTATTAATTTCAGACGATTTTAATTTGATTTCTTTAAAAAGTTAACCATTTTCATTGCATTTGAATTATTTTATTAATAATATAATATAAAAGTACAATTATTATTATAAATGTTAATATTCATTTTTAAAAGTATTTTTTTTATTGTATTTATTTATAAATATTATTACATATTATGTTACTTATTTATAATTATTATTATGTTATGTATTTATAATTTTTATTTTGTTATTCTAATTATTATTATGTTACTTATTTATAATTATTATGTTATATGGGTTTCTTATCTATAATTTTTAATATATTACAATACGAGTGACTATTTTTTTTATAAATTTACTATTAAATTATATGAATATTATTAAATAAAATAATTGTTATTAAATCATACTATATGAATATTATATACAATTACTATTAAATTGTATTATAAGATTATTATTATATACTGCATAATATTATTAGTAGTATATGTACTTTTTTATTATATTATATTGATATTCATTATTTATTGATTGATCTTAGTTATTCACCATCTCTTTCTATATTTTTCATTTGAAATATGTTTCAATGTTTTTCAAAACAATTCTTTGAAATTAACTTCCCGACGATTTGAAACTGCTAGGCCGCCATCTTGGATTCCATTTCAGCGACATCTAGAGGTGCTTGGCGTGATTACTTTATCGCGTCAGTGCTTGGTGCCTTGCCCCGTGATATCAAACTAGTCTATTCATCAAGTATTATCCTTTTACAGAGCTGACTTTGGAGGTCGATTGTTTATATGCAATTTTAACAAAAAAATTTTTTTTTTAAATCTTAACGTGAGCACTTGAGTTAACTCGAACGGGCTACATAGGCCTGTGCTCACTCGAGATAATTCGAGTGGGTTGTATTATGTCGAGCAGGGCTGTCTGCACTCGTGAGACTAACTACGATCTGTCGTCGAAATTTCGTAAACCGGTAAAAAAATCAGATATATCAAAATCTGCTTGAATTCTATGAATAGTAGAATGTCATTTTCCCAGTTCTTGTTCCACCCACACCAAAAAAAGGAGCTCCCTCAAGATACTGCTTTGTGTGTTAGCAAAGGAAAAGAAAAGAGATGTTATGTTTGTAAAAATTGCAATTTTGGGCTATGTGCTGCACTTCGTTTCCAAACATATCATACAAAGAAAATTATGAATAATTTTAAAAAAAATAAGTACTACTATTATTATTATTTTCTGTTGAAAAGTATAAATAAATATTTTTACTGATAAAAACATGTGTTTTTGAAATAGCAATTTGAAGAAAAAGATAATAAAAGTCGATGAATGTGTAAGAGAGATTTCAATATTCGTCTCTTACCTTAAATGAGGATCAAAGTCCAAAATTGAAATAAAAACTTTGATTAATTTTTTTTAAAATTTTTTGCTAAAACGAGATTGTTTTAAAATTTCGTCTTCTTAAATAAATAAATAAATAAATAAAATGATATTTTTCCAGGTTTTTAAAAAATGTGTGGGTTAAGGGGTTAAAATTCAAATTGACAAGAAAATATTATTTGAGAAATATTAATACTAAGCCTAATCTTTTTTGTGTCTGGAACTACATATTCTACTAAAAATCAAATACAAATGTATATAGCATTCAAGATATTATATCAATAGAATTTTCATGATTTGATGTATTCTATCGCCACGGAAAAAAATCATTTGGTGAAAAGTCCTAGATAAAAAAATCCTTTTTTTCCCCACAGGAATTTGTAACCTAATATTTAAACAAAAGCAAGCCAAACAAGCAAATTTATTCTATTAGGCTTACAGTGATATCAGATTGAAAACGAAAGCACATATTCTAAAACCGAATTAGTTTAAAAAAGTTTCCTCCTGAATAAAAGAAAAAAGCTCACACATCGCAAAAAATAAGGAAGCTTTTATCAAAAAAAGGTTCTAAAATAAGGAATCCAATTACGGAAGCAATTGAAACCATAAATGGAAAAAAACTCAGGCAACTCTCGCCTCTCCTGCAAGATTTCTTCCGACAAGTAAATTTCGCCAAAAACGTAACTATTTGATTAATGTTTTCAAGATTATTTCAATCTATAACACGCAGATAACATCCATTAAAAGTATCCAAAGCTTTTAAATTTAAGAATCTGTCTCTGTGGTGGATTTATTTTCTTGTCAAATTCTTCGAAAACTTACCAAAAAAGGTCTTTGTGCCAGAGAATGTTAAAAACAAGTAATTTTACATTATCGTGTAATGCATATGAATGATATGACACAGCATGTTCCTGTACCGCACCTTGTTTCAGATGGTGAAAACATTCCATTTATTGGATGTTACAAGATAAAAAGTCGATTAGAAAGAAGAGACCTACTCACGTGAAGAAGCGAAACGTGTTTTTCCTCCTGACACAGTTTTATCTTCTAAAACTGCTTTTATTTCAGGACGCAAAAAAAGTAAAAGTAAGCGCCGAATTGGGGTTGGGTACTTAAGTGTATTCTTTAACACAGGTATTTTTTATCTCCTGAAAAACTGACCAGGAAATGTTGTTTATCCTTCACAAAGAACAGCCAGTTCGGTCGTAATTTTCATCATTCGGTTTGATTAAAAAGGATACTAATGGAATGGATTATAAATGACTTTTTTTTAAAAAAAGAAAGCACTAGCTTATAAGTATTTGTATCACAAGAAAAATACAAACTCATTTTATTTTTCAAGTGAGAGATGTGCTCTCTCTCTCTTTAAATCTATAAATCATACCCCTGTAGTTCAATATCTTTTACAAACCTGTCAAAAAATAAATGTACGAATTCCCTTATTATTTCATATCAACTTGTTAATGATAAAGATAAGTGGTTCTTAAACTGTGGTCTGCGGACCCCCGAAGATTCCCAGCACCTACCTATGGGGTCCGCGCAGGTCTCTCATTTAATGTTAATACTTTTGTCTTCTACAGACTTTGGAAGGTCACGTGGGTAAATTGAAAGCTGTGCATCCTAGACTAGATCATTAAATTGCTCACGATTAAAAAACTCTATTTTTAACACGTATTCCGATCAAAAATATTAATTAGTTTAGTTTTTTTAAAAATTGTTTTTAACAATGTAGCCATTACTACAGCGTAATATTATCAAAAAGTATAAGGTAGAAAAGCATGTGCAAAGATTAAGAACTGAAGTAATTGCGTGCCAATTCGATAGCGAATATATTTAAATCACTTAGCCATGTATTGGTAGTCTTGGGGAAGGGAATTCCGCGATGCCAGGCTGATACATAAAGGGAAGGGGCGTCGTTCGAAAGTTTAATATATCTTAATTTTTTACCCCATGACAAGTTCCTCCCTCATTCCGAATATGTAAATTTGTAAACCCTTTTGTCAGCCAATTTGAGTTTATATCCTCATCCACTATCAACCAATCAGAGAGCAGCCTCTCAGCTCTCACTCAAGTCAAAATTTCACCTACATCCCATCCAGAAGAGAACATTAGGGACGCCTCCAGGATCTCCTGGAAACAACCAGTCTCCATCAATGCCTCTCCACAACAGACTCTAAGCCTTCAACTTACGTCGTCTCCAACATCAAAAACTGTCCTGATGTAGGATTGAGGAATGCTTGACAGTCCAGATGCCCACAGATAAACTGCCATAAACTTCGAAAATTCAAAAGCCACTGATATAGATTGTTCATTGTATGTACTGAAGTGGGCTCTCCAGCGCTTTTCCCTTAACTATACTCTGGGGCTACTTCATGACGTTGTTTGATATGAGAGCCTCGGTTTGTATGAGAACCATGATACATGCAAATAGGCATTATCACTTGTAGTAAATAGATAATAAAAGATAAGAGAAGGTCGTACTGGAGAATACTACGAAGTATCCATGATTTTTAGCAGATGATACATAAGAGACTATGGAGTTCTAATAACTCTTCCTCTTCAATAGCCCAAAAATGAAATTGATTTGGAAAAAGATCTTGATTAAACTAATATCAGAACACAGTAATGTATCCTTCAAGCTTATCTATGTTTGTATATAAGTAATATTATAGTTTGCACCGTTCGTTACAATTCGGTTAGGAAACTGCTTTAAACATATAAATAATTTTTTAATGTTTTCATTAAGAAGATCCCAATTTGTATTAAACTTCTATCACGTCTGTAGTCAAATCGGATTCAACGCTGTCTGTGAGTTGCAATCCTCCATAATATGAATCAACTAGAGATTAACCCAGGAGAAGGTTGCACACGCTACACTAACATTAGTGGTCACCCCAATCCTTTTTCTATCATTATTTTTATTGCACACGATAAAATTCGTAATTCCAGTGAATAATTTAACTAAGAGAAAGTATACTTATCTACTTTTAAGTACGTTTCAATTTTTCTTTGATAATTTGAGAAAAAAATCCAATCAAACTGAATTAAAATGTTTCAAATATGCGTGTCTTTAATAAAAGGACACAAATCACTGACATTTTTCACTAACATTACAGGAATGATATTTTCAGGCAAAACTGTCATATTTTGTTCAAGTGATTGTAGTTTTATTGTTCTTTGAGGATCGACAAATATTATATTGAACTTTTTCTTGTTTGTGTCTTTTCGACAGAGCATAGTGTGTCTTGTGGAACACTTATGACTTTATATCTTTCTTGATGGAGTTTTTTAGGTGGCATTTGAAAACTTTCCTTTCAACTCAATTGTTTCATGTTTATCACTTTTCTGAAATTTGCATTCGGTATCATGATTAATATCCATTATTTCATCAGATTCTCCCCTTGCTTGATCAGTATCAACTTAATCCAATAGAGATTGCAAATGCCCCTTTCTTATTTTATATTCTGTTCATTTACATTTACAAACCATAATGAGTCACACAACACAGCTATCAAAATCACCAAGTCATTCACAAGGAAAAAATGTAGCCTGTTCATAGAAAATATTTTGGAACAAAAGTAGTTATGCGGGGAACTCAGTCATTTCAAGTTCCTTAAGATTGTAAGAAAACGTTTGCGTTCCCAAAAAAGAGGGAGATATGTGACAAATACGTTTTAGTTTCCATGAAGATTATCATATCGGAGGATACTGACAAGAGATTGTTATTGGTGACAAATACAAACAGTTTTCCCAGCATTAAAGATTTCGTGAGCCTGGGGTGACTCTGTCCCCCACGCGACCACTCCCGTGTTAAAAGAGTAATTATAATTTAAAATTTTGTTCGATTTTGAATCTTTATTATTTCAGTCTTATTACCAGAAGATTCAAAGTTCGAGACTTTCTTTCCAAAGATTATTTGGGAGAAAGAAGGAAGTTTGATTTAAAAGAATTGGAATCATCATACGGCGTGATGTAGAAATTTAGTAAGCTTGTGACGGAGCTTTATCGAGTTTTCTAACTAATCCTCTTGGGGAATCTTTGGGGCCAGAATGACATTTCAAACCAACCATCTCAAGAAGGAAACGCGATATGCAGATTAGTGAATAGATATATAAGGGAGCTTTAGCATTCGCGAGTTAGTCATATAGGAGATATATAGGAGTCATATAGAAGTCGGCTAGAAGCTGGAAAGTTGAATAGAAGCTGGATCAAGTCGGATAATAATATATATAGAAGATTAATATTAATAGAATACAAGAGGAAGCCATAAAGCTTGGTTGCTGATCGCCGTGTGATATCGGTAAGAGATTGATTATTAAAGTTTAATGATTAAATTTTAATAATTGAATGGACTCTAGTTTGTTAAGGAATCTACTATAGATAAAGATTCGGAGGTTAATTTATCATAAAGATAGTGAGAGGGATTTCAGGCGCTATTTTAGCTTAGTATTGATAATTACGTCGTATCACATTCCTGATCTGATCTTCTAGTAAGACTTGTGTTGCATTGATTAATATATATTGAGACGAATAAATTAGATTTATTGTGGAGAGTTCGAGTGGTTTTTAATCTCTTATTCCTACAAATCTAGGTCTCGTGGATGAAGAGATGATACCCCAGGGTAGGGGGGAGGGGTATCACAAGCTAATGTCTCATATATCGCTTTCCTAAAATGTTATGGTTCAAACTGATAAGGCTGAAGAGATGATACCCCAGGGAGGGGAGGGGGGAAGTATCACAAGCTAATATCTCATATATCACCTTCCTAAAATGTTATGGTTCAAATTGATAAGGAGATTCAAACATCCTGTCATGAAGCTTTAGTGTGATATTAAGTAAGTGAATTGACTCTGAGATATCAAATCTAAATTTTTCAACTGAATGTAAAGATAATAAAGTAAGCCGCATAGTCCAAAAGTAATTTATTTCACTTCTTATAGTCAAACGGAATTTCTTACATTATTCTGGTAAAGGCTGATTAAATATTTCTAATCTCGAGAATAAAAATTAATCAAAATAGTTTTAAAAATCTTCTTTTCGTTTTATCATAATTATGAATATGTACTATTTCTTTTCCAAAAAAAGAAAGAAATTGAAATTACAACGGTGATTACACTATTGGTGGATTTACATTTTACTAAAACCAACTTAAAATAACCCGTTGTTAAAAATATTTATTTATTTATTTGTTAAATAAATTCATTTATTCATAGTTCCCAATTGTTTACCTTTATTGGGAAAAAATAGACATAATAGATAGAGGTAAAGATAGAACTGACTCGGAAATAAGTTTTTCCTTATTCAGTGGATAAGTTACAATTTTAAAAATATCCTTTTCTTTTTCATTTTTAAAAAAGAAATAAGAAAATTGCATTTGAAAAAAATATAGATTTCATTATTTACTTTATATCATGTTAAAGGAAAAATATATTCTTTAGATTTCAGTAAGAAATTTGAATTGTATGCATGATATACAAAAAGCTGGACAAAAAATTTGGAATTTTTTTTATAAAAAGCGTTTTATCCTAGATCACCATTTGCAGTTCAGAATTAAAATACGAAACAGCATCACTAAAATAAATACGATACTTAAGTGAATCCTTTAAATTTTATGAAATTGCTCATATAAATCTGCAATTTATGTTTTAGATTTGGAATCAATTTATATATGTGTTTTAGTAACATAAAATATTTAAACCACTTATTTTACTTCGATAAATAACAAATAAAGTTTGTTTTAATTATACATATGCAAAAAATAATTATTTTCTGTAAAATAGTCAATTCAATTTAGATTTATTAGTTACCTTTTTTTTATTAATATATAACAATTTAATTTCAATTAATGCATAAATGAAAATCAACTTTTAAAATGATGAATATGAATAAATTGTAAGGTATTTATGTATTAACAAACATAAATACATTATAGTTTTATGTACTGCATTTATATAACTGTAATGGGGTGTGTATTACCATTTATATTAGAATATTAGCATAAAGAGAAAAAATGAGAGAATATCTAGCAAAAGAAGCAGCAAAAATATATCGAAACAAAATTTCATTGGTAAAAACAATATTCCATCAGTAATAATATTAATAAAACAGCAATAAAACAATAATAATATTTAACAACATTGATTGATTTCATATTGCATGTAAAACGAACTTAAAAAAGCATATATATTTTGTGAAACATGATTCATTATCATAACAATTAGTAATAAATTTATTTAAGAAAAAAAAATGCTATTTGAATATGGCGGTGAAATTTTTGATCGTTAAAACTTCCCAAAACCAGAATATTTAAAAAATGCAATATAATCAAAAACATTAAAAAAAAATCGAAACTATTTAAAAAAACCTAAAATTATTAACAATATATTATTTTTTTGTAAGTTGTTTAAAAAAGAATATAAAAAATAAAAAAGAAAACAACCCATCACTAACTTAAAAAAAAAAAAATCGCTCATAAAATTCCAGAAAAGTATCACTTACGAAGGGACTCAAAACTGTAAACAAACCAGACATGTGCTGACAGACTCAAAAGTTCCACAATCCACCTCGCATTTGTTTACATAAATTCACAACTCCACAATCGATAATTACTCAAAACACAGACCAAGGCGACAATTAGCAAAATATTAAAAAAAAAGCCCGTGAGGGCGCTTCGCACTTACTGACCGGCGAAAAAAAAAGGGATGTCGAAATCCTTCCAGTCTTGCTAAAGCCTCTGTCCTCCAGATAGTCCAAATAGATGCTCCAACATCGGTATAATCCGTCCGATTTGTCACAACACATCCCCTGCCGCGCTTCGTTCTCCCTTCGATTCCGTTACCCGTGACGTCACCAGAGGCACCTTTTTCCTAAAAATGAAAGAAAGCTTTCTGGGCCACAGGCCCCAAATGGGGAGATTCTTTTTAAAAAAAAAGGGGAAATATAGTTTCGTTTTTAAAGGTATTTTTTTTTTAATCAAAAGACGTTCTTTTTTTTTATTTTAAATGATAATTTTTTCTTTTGTGGTCATATGTGACGCCCTTCCGTTTGGGTGGACTGTGGTGATTCCGAGGCTGGACTTTTTTTGTGTGCCATTGTTTACATGGGTTATATTGTGAGGGATTTGTCTGCATTGCATGTTGAATAACACACTTGTTGTTTTTTTTCACTTTTTTTTGTTGTTTTGGCCTAAAAAATGAAATAATGTTCTTTAATGTTTTGTGTTATAAATAAAGGGGTTTTTTGAGATTGCAAACTTGTTGATGTGTAATAATTTACAGTAACATATTTCGCTTGCTTGTTGTGACTTTCGTTTTCAAAATAAACTTTTACTGCTGTTAATATGTATAAATAAAATTCGTGTGAAAAGGATTAAGTCTTTTTTAATTTAGATTCAAATGCAATTCAATAGGTAAACTTTCTCTAAATTATCAAATAAGATATATTAAACAATAGATAATTATATAAAATTATTAGGAAGCTACTTTTTTGCCTCTAGGTCTTAATTCTTTTTAATGTAACGTTTTTTGTTTTATTTATTATTTTGGGTAGGCCCCCAAAGGTTTTGGCGGGGACTTGGTGTTAATAATAGTGTTTAAGAAAAATTTAATTTATTTTAAAATTTGTTTTCGAAAGGGGACGAAATTAAATGCGGAACCATACTTTACAACAAAATTCAAATTTATTATTATAACTTTAAAAAAAAATTTGCAAAAAAGTAGAAGAATATAGGGAAAATTTTAAAAATAAAACACACAGGAAAGCATTAATAATTTTTTAAAATTTTAAAAAACTTAATTGGGGTTTTATATAAAAAACCATGGAAGATTTACATATGATTTTAAAAGGTGATTAAGGTACATTTTGCATCGTGAAACACTTTTTAGGTCTTGCATTGCATTTCAACAAATTTTGTTTATTATTTGCGGTGTCATGAGTAAGGAAAGACAAATATGTTGTTCTTAAAACAATTTACTCACGAGATTATTTTCCTTTAGATATGATAGAGTTTAGGAGAGTTTCAACTGCGGGAAAAAAAGAAATTTTTGATTTTTGGTACATTTTTGGGTTTTTTATATAAATACCCCGGGAGATTATTTTTCAAAAATGGGGTTACTTTTAAATTTTTCTGTTTAAATAAAATCCCCCGCCCCCCCTTTTTTCTGAAAAGAAACGTACGATTTACTTAATTTAGGGGTTTGAGCTAAAAAAAAAATTTATTTTTTAAAATTTTGGAAAAAAATTTTGGGGTTCCCATTCTGGTAAATTTAAAAAACCCCATGAAAAAAAAATAAGTAAATTTTGAAATATATATAAAAAAAGGACAGGGCGAAATTTCAAGAGTGGTAAAAAAAATTGAATAAGTTTAATTTCTTTTTTGAATTTTTGATAGCTTATATTATTTTGTTTTATCGCGCGATTTAATTTTATAAGTGAATATAAAGATTTTACTGAAAATTACTCTTCAGAACCAGAAAGAAACAATATTTGAAGAATTTAATACTACATTTATATATGTGCGTCTGATTACAAGAAATGTCAACAAAACTTAATATATGTAAAAAATAATATATATATAAAAATAATAAAAAAAGAAAAAAAAAAGAAATTTGCAACCCCAAAAATTTTTTTTCCCTTTTTATTCATTAAAATTTATACTTTATTTTTTGCATTTTGATACATGTTTTTTTCCCCGAAATAAAAATAAAGGATGGGAAATTTTTTTTTTAAAAAATATATCCATGTTTTTACATTTTTCAAAATTTTTAAAATGTTTAATATCAGGGCAATACAATCCACATTCAAGGCAATTAAATAAATTTCATATGAAATGGGGGTTAACAACCAAAATTTTATTTTCCCCAAAAAAATTTAAAAGACTTCCAAATTCATTTTTTAAAATTAAAAATCCCCAAATGAAGGGAAACAATAAAAATTTTTAATTTAAAGGGAAAAAAACCCAAGAAAAAAAGCATGTTTTTTTTGGGATTTATATTATTTCATTGTTGATTCCCAAATTTATTTTAGAAATATGAACTGTGCAATCAAATCAGAGCAGGAAATGTGTTGAGTTAGATAAAGAACTCGAATCACAAAAGCATTTTATTTCCTCTTTTTAATTTAACGGTCCGTCAAAACATCATGATTAATAAATGCCTAATTGGATTTTAATAGATTTGTAAAATAGATATCAATTACCACACACAATAGAATTGTGAAAGGCTTATTGCCTTTTGAAAGAATTATTTCATCATTAAAAATTAAAAAAGTTTCCGTAAAATTTTTAAAAAATGTTTTTTTATTTTTTTTTTAATCAAAAAAAAATTTTAGACTACCCCCAAAAATAGAATCACGTGTTCTCCACGAATTCCAAAAAACATTAGATCAAAAGGGGTTTTTTAAAACAATTGGGGAAAAAAAGTTTAAAATTTTTAAATTCCAAAAATTTTTTAAATTTTTAAAAGAAATTTATATTAAAATGTTTAAACTGGGGGATTTTGTTTAACTTTTATGTTTTATTGTTGACAAATGGGGTTTTTTAAAAAAAAAGCCCGTGGAAAAACAAAAGTTGGCAAAAACAGAAGCGCATGAACTGATTAGCTGGAAAAAACGGATTTCATTTATTTTTGGGTTTTAAGCACTTTTAAAACTGATTTATTGGAAACATGGGATTATAGTTATCATGTGGCTATGACGTCACATGAATTTTGTCCATTGAAAATATGCATGGAATGAATTGTGTCTAGAACTTATTACTGATAGTTTAAATATATCGCTTGTGTGCAGATTGATCAGCTTGGAAGATATAAATTATTCAATGAATAATTCGATATATATTTAATGTTATATTAATAAAATCAATGTTAAAAAGAATCTGAAAAAAAATTCGAATAAAATCATATTAAAAATTATACTTCAGTGGAATAAGATTTCAAAGCATTTATATTTCTTTTCATTAAGAAAATAATAAATATTTTTAAAGAGAAAAAATAATAAATATTTTTAAAGAATTTAAATTTTTATTTTTTCAACTCTACTTCAAATTCTAAAAACATATCTCTCGGCAAAGAATTGGGAAAACAAAAAAAAAATATATTTTTCTGATGTTTTGCTTGAACTTTTAAAATTTTTTTCCCTTTTTAAACCCCCTCGTCCCTTTCTCTTTTTTTTTAAAAACCCCACATAATTTATGGAAAATTTTTGTTTCCCACCTTCCTTTTAGCTTAGTTCTGTTATTTTTATTTACACCTAGATAAGAGAATTTTGCGATTCCACACCTGTCCATCCACTTTTAATGCTGGAGAACAATCTCGCTTTGGCAGATTAACCATTTCGCAAGAACTGAAAGTGAATTATTATTGTTATATTTATTTTCCAAATTTAAAAAAAATTGAGCCCGGGTGGGGGCGAAAGGGAAGGCCCGGGAAAGCCGCACACCGGGGGAAAATTTTGGGGCCGGCGGGACCCCCGGAAAAGCCGATTTTAAAAAATAGAAAAATAAAAAGGGAAACCCAGAAGGAAAAAAAATCGTTTGCGTTTTATTTTTGGGATCTTGGGGGAAAAAAAACTTTCCTTTCCCTCATTTTTTGGGGCCTTTTGGGAAAGTAGACTTTTTAAATCCCAAACCTGGCAATCGCGATTACATTTTTGTATTTTTCCTCTTTTTGGGGCGATAATTTCGTTCTAATATTCCTTCCGATTCGCCCCCACGCTTTATCTTTACATCGGAAAAACAAAAAAAAATGCCTGAGATTTGCGGAAAGACTTTGGCTTTTCTTTGCAAAGCCGGGAGCCCAATTTCCCACCTTAACCCCCAAATTTTTGGGCCCTTAACAAATTTAACTTTTCCTTTCTTTTTTCGCCCCCCCTTATTTTAATATTAATTTAAAAAACAATTTTTGCCCCCTTTTTAAATTTTGACTATAAACCCGTTTTTTTTTCACCTTTTCATATTTTGGGGGGAAAATATATGTGATATGTTCATATTCCTTCTAATTAGAATTTAAAAATAGACATTTTTTTTCTTTTAAGCAATAATTTATTTTCATTGAACGATAATTCGAACTCGTAAATCAAATTCTCTGGAGGCATTATGATAGTTATAATATTTCTAAAAAAAAATCAATTTAATTAATGTGTTAGGCCATGCTATTTGATTATTACTTCTTAAAATAGGTAGAGTAATTTGTTAATGCGGAATGTCAAATATTTTATTAGTAAAAAAGTAATATTTAATGGCTCTTTAAAAAATAAGTCAAAATAAAAAAGAACGTTATAGTTGAAAAAAATTATAATTAAAAATTTTTGTTTTGAATTTGAATAGATATACCCACTTTTTTAAATTTTTTTAAAGGGAAAATTATTTTTTTAGTTATCAAAGGGAAAAATCATCTTCGGCCAATCTTGAACAAACGTTCAATTAAAGTTCTTCCGGCTCCTAAATGAGTTTTTGGAAATACCCATAATTTGTTATTTTACTAGAGTTCTTCACTTTTTTTCTGTTCATTAAGATGAAATTGAAAAAAACCATGTTTCATAAAGTGTGAAAAACTATTCTGAATTATGTTTGAAATCTATCGTTATCCGGATGTTTTCTGAAAATGAAATAGTAGATAAGGCTTCAAAATTAATGCTGTTTTTAATTACAACTGACCAACACGTTTTTGGGTGTATTAAAGGGTTTTTTGGGAAAAGTAAAGAAAAGACGTAAAAATTATTTATATTTTCCCCTTTAGGGCCCCCAAAACTAAATTTGTTAATAAAAAAATTTAGGGCAGTAAAGTTTTGAATATAAACAAAAATGTAACATGAAAAAGGAAAACGTTCTTCAAATTATTTTTAATATTTTTAACAAAAATTTTACTGCTTTTATTTAATATACAGGCCACAAAAGTGTTCGTACACTCTTCCTATAAAATTTAATGTTTTTTATTAATAAAAAATATTTGAATTGTAATTTTTTAAAATCTGCAGTTGTTCTTAATGGAAAACATAATTTAATTTTTTTAAAAATAGTATAATAGGAAAATCGATGCAGAAATTACAAAAAAAATTATTAAATCTATACCAAGAGTTTAAAAGTTTTGGGACACTAAAAAATATCCTGTTATAAAATTTAAAAAAAAAAAAAATATTTAAAGCTATGTTGAGATTTTTTTAAAAATGTAGAAACTTTGTTGAATTTTTGAGTTTTTCATTATTAATTTTAAAAATAATAGAGTTATACTATTTTACAAAAAATTATATGTCGTTCCATTAAGAAACAAGTTGCACAAAAATATAAAAAAAATTTAAATTCCCAAAAAATTTAATTTTTTTGAAAAAAATTAAATTTAAGGGAAAAGCAAGTGTACGAACACTTTGTGGCCCACTGTATATGGAGAAAAGCGATCACACTAATCCAAATCTCCGGAATCATTGCAAAAACTTTAAATTTGAGGCAGGTTCCTTTTTTGAAGTAGACATCAGCTAAGAACGGATTTCAAAGATCGAACCCCAAGGGGGGAAGATAATTAGTTCCATTATTAAACTGTTAGTCTTGAAACTTGGTACGCAGATTCCTTTTATACAGTAGATCTCCACAAAAAAGATTTTTATGAAATTCGGCCCCCAAGGGGTTGAGGACCTTAAGGGGGTTATGCATAAATTTCTATTATTAAACTATTAGAGGGAAATCTTGAAATTTGTTAAGCGGATTCCTTTCTAAGAGTGAGATCCGCTACAAAATGGGTTTTTTGAAAATCGAACCAAGTACGTGGGGCCTAACGGGCGTTATACATAATTATTTTCATTTTTAAAGTACTAGACTTTTCAGTCTTAAATTTGCACGCGATACCTTTCATGGCGGAGATCCGCTACAAAAAAAAAGGTTTTAAAACCAACCCAAATGGCGTTGGGGGGCTTTAAAAGACGTTTAAAAATCATTTCCCTTTTAAATTATTTAACGGACAGTCTTGAATTTCGTAAGCGGATTTCATTCATTGAGTAGAGATCCGCTATAAGATAGGTTTGTGAAAATCGCTTCCCGGGGGTTTGGGGGGTTAAGGGCGTTATAGATAAATTTTATTTTTTTAAAATTAGGGCGGGAGTCTTAAATTTAAGCGATTTCCTTTTTATGGAGTGAGATCCGCTGCAAAATAGGTTTGGGAAAAAAATTTACCCCCCAAAAGGGGAGGCTTAATAGATAAATATTTCCGTTTTTCAACATTGACCCACCGCTTGAAAAATTTTAGAAGGTATGTTCCCTTTTTGGGAAAAGAGCCTTTAAAAAAGAGTTTTTCAAAACCGACCCCCCAAAAGGGGGGATTGCGAGGGGTTAAGGAGAGTTATGAAAATTTTTTTTGATTTTAACCCGCTTACTTGGGTTTTTTTCACGTTTTTAGTTGAATAGAGTTCCACTAATAATGGATTTACAAACAAACCCAGGGGAAACGGGGAGTTATTGGGGCGTATTGATAGACAAAATTCCCCCTTTTTGAACTACTAGGACGTAATAATAAAATTTTGGTTTTCATGTTTCTTTGTTGAATTAAAATCCGCTAAGAATGCTCCAACATAAAAAAATTCCTTTTGCCTTTAGATTTAACTTTTAAATTTTGCATGAGTCTATTTTATGGAGTGCCCCAAAATTTCTTGGCGGAAATCACTTTATTTTGGTTTTGGGGGAAAAAACTTTCACTTTTATTTTAGATATTAATAGAAATTTAAAATAATTTTTGTCCTTTTTTGTATCAAGAGGGGGAGTTACAGCTATAAATATATTTTTCAATACAATCGAATTCTTAATGCTAGATATTAATAATTTATATATATATATAAATAAACAGTATATATTTATATTACATCGTGAAATACCCAGTGAAGCGGGTGGGTAATGGCTAGTAATTTATATAATTCAATTTTCTGCTTTTATTTTATTTGCCCATTTTGTAAAATGTAAACATTCTTTTTGAATGCCTTTTTTTAAAGTTTCTTTGCTTTTGTGCATTACTACCCATTCACTGCCAACAAAGTATCTCGGGGGGGTACAAATTTCCAGCTACGAGAAAATGCTCGTGAAGCAAAAAAAACTTCCAGCTACGAGAAAAAGCTGTAGAAAGCGTGTACCAAAATTCCCCATAAGATAGCTCGAGAAAGTGTGTGTAAAAACTTCCAGCCAGTGCTTGAAAAGGTGGTCCCAAAATTTCCCAGCCGAGAAGCTTCAGTGCTTTAAAAACTTCCAGCCAGAGATAGCTCGTAGTAAGTGTTTTACAATTTCCCACTACGAAAATTCTCGTAGTAAGCGTGTTACCGAAAACCCCGTAGAAGTTTTTAGAAAAAACTTCTAGCATGAGATATCTCGTAGTGTTTGGATTTTAACATTCCCAGGGGAAAAAAGAATTTTAAAAAGGATAAAGGGGGAAAAAAATTTCATAAAAAAAGCATGTCGCCCATCCTATGTTTGCGCGATGACTACCCCCCGTAGGGCCTGGGTTCAAATCCAGGAGAAGACAGGAAGTTTGTAAATGTATACCCCGGGGCAGGGAGGCATCTAAATACCGCCGAGCTGCCTCTTCGGGATTGGTGGAAGGGGAAAAGAGAGGGGAAAAAACCCATTTCCCCAGGGTGTTTCCCCTATTTTGGGGGGGAACCAGCTAAACCCTGTCATCTGCAGGTGTTCAAGGACGGCAAAAGACAGGCGTACATTTTGCCATGATGAATTTCGGGCCTGATCGAACGTCGAGATCGGGGGATAAAACAAAAAAAAAAATTAATTAAATTTTTCAAATTATATATATATAACTTATAAAAGATGATTGGGGATTATAACACATAATAATGAATAATATTATATATATATATTAAAAAATTTTAAAAAAATTATTTTTTTTTTTTGTTGTGCGGGGATGGTTGCGGATCAACGCAAAGTGCTGGGTGGTTGGGACACACTGTACAAAAATACCTCGTCTCCTTACGTTGTATTTGTTTTTCCTTCCTTTTGGCTTTGTACGAATTCGTCATGGCTTTGTAGGCATGCTTTTTTTTCTGCTGGGGGGGATATATTCTAAGTAATGAAAATCAGTTATATTTGTATTATAGTTGCTGCTATCTCTTACATTACTGTCGTCGCCATGAATTAAATACGTAATAATTGATTCCCTAAATTGAAGCACCCTCATCTTTTTATTCCTTCGATTTCTTTCGATATAGAACATGTATACATTCTTCAGGAAAATTTCGAAGTAGGGTAGAGCAATTCCCTTGTACCAATCGATGGTTTTTCTGTGGTCTACTGATTATTACTTGTCAGTCAATTTTTATTACTTAACAACTCTTTATAAATACGATCGCCTTGTAGGTTTTCCCCAGAGAGGATCAATATACATCTGTATGAAAATCTGACATGACATTACACATCTGACTATCGAGATGAAAAGGGGACAGCGAAAAACAAACAAAAGGAAAAAAAAAATTTTTCAAAGGAAGATTTTTTTTTTAAAAAGAAAAAAGGGAAAAAAAACCCCACTACGAGATAGCTTGTAAGTGGCATTCAGCACAGGAATATTATTCAGTCAAACCAGCTACGAATTGTCCCGCAGTGTTTTTATTTTTTTAAAAAAATTTTGAAAAATCCATTATAATATATTATATCAGTAATTTAATAATTATACAATGCTGTTTGTAAGAAATGCAACACCATGAAGGAATCATCAAATTAAATGAAATTTGCAGCAAATATCAATTTTGATGTTTCGTTACATAGTAAAGTTTCAGAGCCACCGCGGGATGCGTGGATGGGAAAGCCCTCTTAACTGATGGTGAAAACGTTAAAAAGAAGGCTTAGGGACGTTGAAAAAGAAGTTATTTATTTGTTAGGGCGAACCTTTTTGTGAGACCGATGCCTCCAGAGAAATAAGGAAAAAAATTTCCCAACAATTTCAAAGTTTGAACGGGAGAGCATTATGGTCTTCGAGAAGGATTTCCCCCTATCACCCATGGACCCGGGGCAGCGGAACAGTTTCCAGTAGGGATTTTTGAAGGGGATCGACGAGCACCGAACAAAGGACGACGGAAGGGATGTCAGCGCGCGACGATTAACACCCCTCCGCATGGGGGTGGGGTTTTTTTCAGTGAATTACGTTTCAATTTGGGGTCCGAAGCGATTCGTTTGCCTATGCCGGTGAACGCTGCCTTCAGAGGCGTTATCGAAGACCTAGTGGCCTTGGTTTGGGGTGCGATTTCGAATCATGGATGATCTAATTTCCTACAATGAGGGTAATCTCAATAGCAACAGGTACATCCGTTAAGTGGCAGCGCCGGAAGTCGTTCTTCCTAGCATCCCTGAGCTTTTTTCAGAAGGATAATACACGCCCACATGTTGCGGAAGACTGTTCGAGACTTCTGTGAGCCCAACACATCAACTCTTTCCTGGTCTTTTTATTCGCTGATAGTTGCCTATTGCACCGTGTGGAACTGGTCGGCGTCTGCTCGGGGATCCGCATCCTGCAACTTCAAAAGACGAACTTTGTGTGCATACAAGCAATATGGAATTCTTTCCACAAACAGGCATTCAAAATTTGTTTGACTCCATCCCAAACGTCGTATTAGAGCATTTTATTGCAGCGCGTGGCGGCTACACCAGATACTGATTTCGGCCACTTAATCTTGTTTTTGCTTTGAAAATTTCTATTTATCTGTACTAATAAGTCGTTTGAAATTAAATTTCATTTAATTCTGATGATTCCTTCATGGTGTTGCATTTTTTACAAACAGCAGTATATATTGTAAAATGTTATGTTTTCTTTAAAATAAAACCTTGACACTCAGGGCAAGACGCTTTAAATTCGCCTGTCAGTGAACGGGTTAAATCAGCGATACTCAACCTGCCCCGTTGGGCATTTCTGAGTGGCCCACTCATGGTATATTGCACTAAGAAATTCAATTATTTATAACAACATTGTATTAAAAATCTAACGAGAAATTCTATCAACCAATCAATCAGATATACCAATTTTGTTGTCGATGTCGTACGGGTACGAATGGGTTCAATTTATGACATCACATGACAAAGACAAACATGTACTCTCCATTGAATTCAAAACAAACATTAAACTAATAGTACTTGTTGTTCTATTTGTAAAACTCGGATAAAATTTCAAATTTCATATTTGGATAAAGTTGTTTAAATGTGTTAGGAAAAAAAAATTTCTTCAAAAAGATTTTTTAAAATTAAAAAAGTCGTATTTTATGCTTATACTTTTCAATAAAATGCATTTTGTATACATATGTACTTTTTAAGAGAAAGTTTCTGCAAAGAGCAAAACTTGGCAACACCGAAGCGCGTGAACCGATTAGCTGGAAACACAAGATAGTTTTTATCGTGTGACTATGACGTCAAAATGAGTTTTTGAATTGATTGGCTAGAATCACGTGGCTTTCATTGTCATGTGACTATGATGTCACATGAATTGACCTCATTGCAAGATTTTTTTTTCTTTTGTAACTGTAACGGTTGGTAATAACAAAAAACAGTGAAAGTATGAACTGAACCGAGTAGGGACTATTTTATCGATAAAACTGAAAGCATTGATTTCAGTCTGGAATTCAGTAAAAACTCCTTTTTGATGCCATTCTGCACTTGATAAATTAATATTTGAATAAAATAAGAAAGATTTTGTCAAAAGAAAAAAATCAAATCATGAAACGGCAATGCAGCTATGTTTGTATGGCAGTAGAATCCAATATAGGAGCTTGATCACGGATGAAAGAAAACCGAAACTACCCCATAACTCAGGAAAAAATGCATAAAATAGAAAAAAAATTTTTCATGTGTGTTTGATAGAGATTAATATAGTATTAAAAACAAAAATGAGTGTTAATATTTTGATCAATTTTCCACATTTGAAGTGTCCAATATTGCCTAGGTGTTATAATGCTTTTTCCATTAATCCTCATGTTAAGACCAGCGTTAAATATCTGCGCCATATGTATGCAGCCCGAGTGGAAAAAGGTTGGTATCTCTGGGTTAAATACTGTATGTAAGATGAGTGCATACTGACTCTAATTTCTATATTCTCATCCATTTTACTTAAACTCCTCACTATTACGTTTTTTTTCTACCGTCCTTAGGATTTTTTTTGTTGTTATCTATGAATATTACTACTTTTAAATTTTCTAAAATATACTAAACTAAAAGGTCTTTAAGCACAAAGTAATAAGAAATTCAAATTGAAAAACTGTTGATATGCAACGAAACTCATTTAAATTCAAAAATGATCTATTCCAAATGTTAATGTAAGCAAATTTACGATAATAACATCTTATTTCCATTAAACTACACTTTTTAATGACTCTAAAAACCATTAAAATCTACTTCAACAAATATATCATACGCACAAAAAAAAAGATAAATTTACGAAGATTACGAGGAAATTATTTATGCGCGTTTACCGAAAAATTATCCTATTTAATACAAATTAAATTGTTTCATTTCGTTATCGACGACTTTAGATACAATATATCCTCAACCGATATCGGTAGAAAATAGTTTGTTCCAATCCACCCCTGTTGTTGCGCTAATAAAACCGAGGGAAAGTTAAATTTAGCCACTGAAGGAAAAACTGACTTCTCAATTCAAGAGATCTGACTCTAGCAGGGCTATTTAAAAACTCATTACAATAACAGGAAAAATCGATGTGTGGTTCTGGTTCCCTTACGAAATTCAGTAATAGACTTGTTTTTTTTACTACTTCTTTTGCCAAAGAGTATTGTCAAGTTTTGTTTTTATCAACTGAGGAGCTGTAGTCTTATTAGTCACTAATAAATTGTCGTACCTGACCTCTTTTCGTATTAAAGCAGTACAATGGGTGTTAACACCTTTATAGAGATTTATGTCTCCATGCTGGGGTTTAATGGCATATGTACGGACTTTTTTTTTATGGGCGAGTGAGTGAATATTAACGTCGCAATGTTCAGCTACGGGTTTTGGCGAGGGATGTTTTTTGAGCCAGGGTCGGACGTGGATGACACCGGCTGGCACCCCCTTCCCCCAACACCATACCAACCAAGGGGGAAGACTTTTGGGCCCTCGACGGAGACGGCATCCCCCCACACGGCGGGTCTTTGGTGGTATGGGATCAACCGTGACAAGACCAGCCACGATCCACAATACATTGATCACTCAATTATCGCGGCCACCACTTTTTTAGGGGGGGAGAGTTATATTCAGTACAGCGAATTAAAGTACGGGGCCACTGTGTTCGTCACTGTTGGTGTAACTGTTTAATGCAATAGTAATGCAATACAATACAATGAAAATCGCTTAAGAAAACTGAAATATTTTTTGGTGTTAAAAGATTTTCTTGTTAAAAGATATTACAAAAAAGAAACATATATTCAACAAAATTAAGTTTATTGCAAATTTTATTTATAAGATATTATATATGCATGTTTTTTTAAAGAAAACAAAAAAAAAAAAGATTCAAAAAACTTAATAAAATTCAATAAAAAATTTTGAATTTTTTAAAAACAAACATTTTTTGGGGGAATAATTGGTGTTTTTTTTGCAGTGATTTTTTTTAGATAAAATTGTTCGATGTCACCCTTTTTTTACTATTCTTTTTACCATTGAATATCATTATAAATAATTGCCCCTTTTTTCATGATTTCCTCATTTCGGATGATGTGGGAACAGGATGCATTATTTATTTCATTTTCATCGTTGGAATCTACATCAATGATATTTTTTAAGCTTTGAGCAAACTCAAAAATGTCTGTTTACCATAATTGGGGTAAAAATTTTTTGCATCATCTACTGCAACGAACCCTTTCCCAAAGATACAGAGGACCGCCCGATAAAAAGAAACTTGGGTAAAGTTTTGTTTTTGCTTTCCCCGAAAAAATTTTTTTTATATTTTGCGATTTGCGTTTCATGTGTTAAGAGAAAAAAAAATGCATAAAAATACATAGTAGTGTATCGGGACCGTTGCATATTATTTCGCGTTAACCAATATTTCGTCTTAAGCATTTTCGCGTTAAACATATTTCACTGCATTTATATTTACACAAAAGTGCCTAAAGCAATGGGATGGCAATATACATTTTTTCAGATGGCAGTGATTAAGAGGTCTCAGGGGTGTTAAATTTTTCTAGAGGTCTGAAAATATAAACAATTTTCAACAGGTAAAACCCTTTTAAATTTAAATTAAATGATTCGAATCTTTTAAATTTATAAAAGAAGGGGGTTTTGAAAAAAAAATTTTAAAATAAAATTTAAAATTTTTAAAAATAAGCATAGAAAATTTATGATAAATTTTAAAATTTTTTTTGCTTTTGGCACACTATTTTCTAAAACAGTACTTTAATTACTAGCTATGTTAAAGTAAAGTTAAATGTATTCTTACACTGTAGTATTTTTATATAAATAGAATAATAACTTAATATTTTAATAAAAAAAAATACATTTTTAAAAAAAATTTTAAATTGAATATTTACAAATATTTTGAAAAAAAAATATATAATATAAAATTATGGCAAAGGTATGATGATTTTATAAATTTATAAAAACACTAGTGCTACTATTTTAGAAAATAGTTTTTGGCAACCAAAAAAAAGCTTTAAAATTTTTTCATAGAATTTTATGTGTTATGTTTTTATGTTATTTTTAAAATTTTTTAAAACTTTTTGAACCCCTTTTTATAAAAAAAAAAATTGAATTTTAATTTAAATTTAAAAAAAATTATTTAAACCTTTTAAAAAATGGGGTTTAAACAGCTTTGGGAATTTAAACCCAACCCCCTTAAATGAATTGACGCCTTTTCAAAACAAAAGGGGGATTTTGGGGTTTCAATTTTAAAACCCCCCCTCGGTGGGTCTGGGGGTACCCCCCCAAAACCAACCGCGCCACCGAAAAAATTTAAACCGGTCAGGTTCAAGCTTCCTTCTTATTGGGGTCTTAGTAGAAGGACTGAAAACCCGACCAACTGGTTCGGCTTTTATTGGGTCCAGGCGAGGAAAATAAATGTAAAATTAAAATTAATCCTATGAAAGGCCCAAAAATTTAATTTTGGTTTTGTGCGGGGCTTTTAAACGAACAACAATTAAAAATTTTGAAGGCGACTCATTGAAGTAAATACAAAATTTTTTATGGAAAACACTTTTTAAAAAATTCCCAAAGGGTTTGGATTTAAGGGGTTTGATTTTTTAAAAACCGTCCGCCTAAGGCAAACAAACGCTTTTTCCGACGACAACTCATAATTTTGAACCATGTCAAATGACGGGGCGAACCTGAAATGGACCTTTTTCCCATCCACACATACCAACGGGGGGAAGTTTAGCTTTGCAGATTTAATGGAAAACCCCCCGGGGGTCTTTTGTTAGGTTTTTAAATCATGACAGCCCCAGATCCCGAAATATTGCCACTGGCTACACAGGCCATAATTTTTACCATGGTTGACTGGACCCCTTTTAGGAACCCCCCCCTAAACCCCCAACACATCACAACAATTCCACAGATTTAAATTCTCTTTCCCGGGGTTTTTGTTATTAACCAGAATGGAGACCGATACCCTTTTCCCCGCGAAAACCCCAACCGTATTTAAAATTTTCCGTTAAAAAAATGGGCCCCCCCCCCTTTTTTTTTTTTTTTTTTTTTGGGGTTTTTTTTTTCCCCCGGGGCCGGGGGACCCAAAAAACCCCCAAAATTGACAGGGCTTTCGTTAAAAGCGCATGCCTCCCTTTAGAGACAGCGGGGACGGAAACCTCCCCTTGTCAACATTTTTAATCAGCCTGTCCCCTGGGTTACTGAATATAAGTACCTAGGTTTAATACTTGACACTAAATTAAACTTTGCTAAACACATCCGTTCCGCCCACCAAAAGGCTGCTGGAATGAGAAGCACTCTAAATCGCTTGATTTCTCCCAAAATCAAGCTCGCATTAAGGCACAAGGTTCTATTATACAAAGCCATTCTTCGCCCCATCATGTTGTACGCTTCTCCCATCTGGGTAGGGGCGGCAGTTACTCACCTGAAAAGATTGCACACTTTTCAAAACATTCAACTGCGTAGAGCAGCAAACGCACCTTGGTTTGTCAGGAACGAAGTCTTGCATAAAGATTTTAATGTTCCGCCGCTTCTTGATTTCATCAAAAAACAATCAGAAATTTTTTTTTAATCGGTTACCACAGATTTCAAATGAATCTATCAGGGAAATCCCGGCTTACGACAATTCTATTCCTAGCTCTTCTAAGAGACCAAAGCAGTTCTTAATCACTGCGCGGTATCAACACTTCCCAGCTCTGAAAAGGATGAGAATGTTTTGATACGAATTAAAAATTATGAGCTTTATTGTTACACTAGTTGTTTTCTTTGTGCAAGACTTCACTCAATTTCTAATTATTCCCCGCGCCATGTAAGTTTTTGATCGCGTTTCGTGTGGCAACTTCACCCCTCATGATCTTATTTCAAACTCCTCTACCTTTTCTTACTTTTTCTTCCAAGTGGTTATTTAAAACTTCCTTTCAATAACCGCACGCAGTTATCTTAGAGGTATCGCGTGTAACGGACTTAAAAATATTATTCTCTTAATCCTTTATTAAAGAAATATATCTCCTCTCTCCTCGTCCTGTCGAGATGCGGCAGACGGTTGAAAGACGGGCTTTGCTGTCATGGAGATGTGACGTCATTTTCTCTTCGTTTTCAATGAAAGCAAAACGGAAACTAAATCAACTGGGAGAGTGGTTTCCCACCCACCTCTCCACCAGCGCTGTTGCGCTGCATTTAATGTGGACTGCTTTTTATTTTTATATGTAACTTCAATAAATTCTTTTCTGTTCAATTTATTATGATGAGTGGATAATAGAGCTTTATTTAAGGTTCCACTTAAATGTATAACCGTTACTGTTTTAGGACTTTCGTTTGCTCTCACATGATTCATGGGAAAGGTTTTCTATCGTGATCTGTGGCCGACGTAGATTAGTGCTTGTGATTACGGACCCATTGGCTGGCGTGTCATGAGTTCAAGTCATTGTGCCACTGAAGACATGCTGTGTAGAGGATACTAGGCGTATTAAATTTGCGAAGGCTTTAAGTCTTCCTTTGGTTCCGTTTGGAGAAGCATGCTAACTCAGGTGTCGTTGTATGATTTGACCATTCATAAATTTTTTTTAAAAAAATCTGTAAGAAAAATACATGAGACTTATAGTAAATTTGGGGATATATTCCGTAACTTTAAAAAGTTGTGTAGGGTGAAAAAACTCTCTTTCTGTCTCTCTCTATATAAATATATATGTGGGAATCCAACCGAAATCTTCCAAAAGGTCGGATACTTCAGATAGTGGGGTTTTATTGGCGGGGTGTCTAGGGGTTTTTAGGGTGTATTAGTTAATTTTGAAATAAAATAGACAACATAGTTTAAGAAAGAAACTGGTTGAAAACTAAATAATTTATTATGAA
Organism: Trichonephila inaurata madagascariensis; assembly: GCA_019973955.1. Classification (NCBI taxonomy): domain Eukaryota; kingdom Metazoa; phylum Arthropoda; class Arachnida; order Araneae; family Nephilidae; genus Trichonephila; species Trichonephila inaurata. Next base: position 24,583 of record BMAV01010559.1, on the reverse strand, counting down.
TTATAGGGGAGTATTTACATGGGGAATATTTCAAAAGAATAGGAATGTTAGATTACATTACTTTAAGGAAGGCAATTGAGATTAAATACAACTTATTATGGTGCTATTAAGACTTACTGCCTGGCGCGGGAGAACGGCGCTGATGCGCGAAATACGACGTTTCCCTGACGGGTGTTAGTGGGCCTCTGCCGTAAAAGGTTGATGTCGGCGTTTTAAAAGGGACGCTAGATGACGTTGATGTGGAATACTGTTTTGATTAGAATTGCTGACCTCTGGAAAGGGATATGATCTAACCTTTTACAAATGGGATATCCTGCATATATATGTTTCCGAAAAAAGTAATAATGAAATCCATGTTACATAGTTATAAAACAAAATTGATTCCTTTTTATTACAAAAAACATTAGTGTACAATGAAAATTCAGTCTATTTGTATAGATACAACATATAAAAAGGAAAATTGAAATTAGGAATAAAACTACCAACAACTACTCATCGCTACTTGATAACAATCGTGAACGTTTATTAGGAACTGGATCTAAAAAGCTATGATCAGTAGATGTGTGATATATCTAGCACAACTGACAGTTTTGGTTCAAAAAGAATTTCGTGTGTTATTAAATGCATGAAATAGGTTTTTTAAATTTACAATGTCTATCAGTGGCTGTTTTTTTTTCTTTGGTTTCTCAAGTTGCTTGTACATTTCTTGATATCCTGGTACACAAAACTTAAGATTACGCAGTAATTTTAATGCTTGCTCTATGTCAGGATCATGAGTAAGAAAATTTTGTTCCGTATTGAAGCAAATTTCAAGCCTCGCGAATTAAATCAGGAGTTAATAATTGAACTTCGACTTCGTCATTATCGACTTCTTTATTATCATAAACCAGGGATAAGTATGAAGTCGATCGCGATCGATCGGTGAGCTGCTAAGACATTTTGGGGTGACCACCTTCTAAGACCCAAGATGCGCACACTAAAGAAATATATTTATGGAACACCAACACCAGCTATACTGGAGAATCGACTTTTTACAGTCGATTCGATTATGTTTACTTAAGCAAATTATTTTATAAATGTGTAGACGACACATGTACCTTCATTGAAGCGCACTATGACGCTTAACACGTTCATTGCCGCTGTAAGACAAAAAGCGATCACTGTGATGCAGCCATATAAATGAATTTTCCCCACACGCCGACGGAAAAGGAGGTAAATGTTGATGAACAGCCCTTCCCGCGATACCATGGGATTGGCTACTGAGACATTATCTCATACCCCGCGCTTCTACGGGATTGGGTTTTCGTCTTGATGTGTGTCTCGCGACGGCGCGGGACATGACAGCGGATAAATTAAGTACATACGTTGGCTTCAGATTCATTGGTTCACGCATGTTCTCTGCTCGCTGCATCTAATATGCCCATGTTCCAGGGTTTGGTCCTATTTTAAAACCTATTTATCCTACGTTTGTCCTATTTTAAAAGAGGGGTACAAGGTCGTTAAGAAAAGAAATCATACAATTTTAATGCAGAATGACCACTCCTTCACCATTGGTGGACCGCAAAACCTTAAAAACATTGAAAGTCACCCACACATACCCTGGAAAAGTCCACCCACCCCATTCAAACAAAACGAATCTCCACATTTTTTTGAGATTCGTGCTAGAACAAAAAATTTGAGTAATAAAAAAATAATAATAATTCAGTAAATTCGTATACAGCGTTATTTCAAAATCGTGTAAAAAAAGAGCTCTGTGTGTATATATTTTTCATACAAGATAGAGTACTCAATAAATAACATATAAATTTATAATATAGTTTTAATTTCAACTAATTTTCATTGGACGACTTTGCATACTTTAAGTACTTGATTATATATATTAGAGTATGTATTTCAGAGAGAGAGAGAAATGTATGTTTATAAGGCACACAAAATTGAATCCAGAATTATTTGTGAATCAAAGCATTTTACATAAATAAACTGTTTTGAGAATGAGTCATAAATACTAGGAAAGTATAGAATTTTGCAGCAACTTGTGTAATCTAGACGTTGTAATCTCCTCTCTCTCGTAACCTAGAAAAACAGGAAACCATTTTATTCGTGACAGTTTCAAATATGATGGAGCGTTTTCCGTGTGATTGTTGTTGATTAGTGGAAGTAAACTGAATGTACGGAAATATGCATGTATAGCTGAAAAATAAAAGCATCATTACAAGTCAAAGTAAAATGTGAGGTTACCATCCTACAAAGCTCACAGGATGGGAACTGACTGCTGTAGCTTAATGGTTATGGTCACGAACTCGTGGACGGCATGTCGCGGGTTCGAATCTTTGTCTGAAGACCCGTCGGGTAGAGAAGGGGCCCATGCACGTTAAATCTGTCGTGGTTCACTGTCCTCCCGTCGATGTGAAGTAGTAGTTTGGAGAGGGTTGTTACTTATTCTATCTAATTTGTCTGTTCATAGAACCCTTTTAATTATAAGGCAGTTTTGGGGAACCCCAACCATATAGAGTGCTAGTGAGAGTTATATTAACGTCGCTCTAGAAAGCAAGACGAAGGTTATCGGTGATGGATCTCGTAATTTTTGAGCATCAGTCAAATGACGAGAACCATACGAGGTGTTATCCCCTCTCCGAACTACCACACCCCACGAACGGGGAGTCATTTAGCCTCGGCAGGTTTAACGTGCGTTTACCCCTCGACACTGCCAGTGTTCAGTGGCATCGAGACTCGAACCTGCGACACTGCAATCACAAATTCATTGTCATAGTCTTTAGGTTACGGCGGCAACTTCAGAAGGAAGACAGAAGAAAAAAGCGAAATGAAGAAGAGAAAAATAGAGTGAATAAGTGAATATTCGTCAGCTACTCGATGGCTTTTGGTGATGGACCTCGTCATTTTGAACCTTGCGCAAGTGGCGAGGACGAGGACAACACACCTGAGCTAGCTCCCCCTCTCCTAATTACACACCACACCAACGGGAGGACATTTGAGCATCGACAGATTTAACGTGCATCGCCCCCTTACACGGCGGGTCTTCAGTGGTACTAGGCTCAAACTCAAACTACCGCGGCCACAAGAAAGAGAGAGAGAGACTAAGGGAGTGAATATTAACTTCGCACTGTTCAAGCTACACGAGGACTTTTGGCGGCGGAACACGTAATTTTGAGCCATGGTCAAGTGACGTGGACGACACCTCAGCTGGCACCCCCTTCGCCTAACTACCACACCACACCAACGGGAGGATGTTTGAGCTCTCGACAGATTTAACGCGCATAGCTTCCCTACACGGCGGGTCTTTAGTGGTACTGGGCTCAAACTCATGACACGCCGGTCACGAGTCCTTCACCTTGACCTCTAGCCTACCGCGGCCACAAGAAAGAGAGAGAGAGAGAGATTAAGGGAGTGAATATTAACGTCGCACTGTTCAGCTACACGAGGGCTTTCGGCGACGGACCACGTAATTTTGAACCATGGTCAAGTGACGTGGACGACACCTGAGCTGGCACACCCTCTCCTAACTACCACACCACACCAAAAGAGGGAGAGAGAAGGGCATGTGCTAGAAGAATATATCTTAAAATAATATTCAAAGTAGATCAATATGCTATAAGTGCTTCAAGATAAGGTACTTAAACAATACTGTATTTTTCAATATTTTTTTTTCATAATATTAATGTAATTTATTCCTTAATAGCATTAATTCTGCCCCAGGTACCATCTACCCTTGTATTATTATTTTAGTAACTGTATATATGTTAGCATTTTTTTTACACAAGCTGTTGAAGTCTATGTCTATTAAAGCTATCTGCAGTCAACTTAATATTCTAAGCTAATTTGTTTCTGTATTTTTTTTTAAATATTTGTTTGAGGAATATTTTTAACTTAAATACATTTTTCAGAACGGAATTAAAATGTTTATACTTGTGTGAGAAAACTTCTGCGTATTTTACTCATTTGCAACCGGAAATTTAGGATATGTTGTTGCTTAAATTTAAGTTGAGATACGTCAAATTCTTCTTTCTTCAGCGGCAAGCCTTTTGATGTATTCATTCAAGCTTGGTATTTCTTTCTGGAAAATATTATTTTAAGGGTTACGATATATTTATATGCTGGTTTTTTTTTAAATGCTCTTCGACATTTATTTTGTAACAATCTGTCATTTTTACATTTTATAATGATTTTCTGGACACAAACGCGGCGTCCTTTTTAACGCTTTTATAAGTTTCACTTGTATGTAATATAATCTTGAACTAGAATTTTACCCAATTTTTGGTCAAAGAAATTTTTTTAAAATTTGTCAAGGACCCATAAAACAATAATTTCAAAATTTTGTTCCATTGTCCCGATCAGGATCCTCAAAAATAAGGAATCTTAGCTATTTTGAGATTTGGCGACTAATTCCTTATATCTTTTCCGGATTTGGCGAATAATTGCGTATACCATTTCCAGATTTGGCGACTAATTCAATATATTTAGATTTTGGGGCTAAAAAGATTGTTTCAACCCGATAAAAGCAAAATGTTTGCAAGTAATTTTTACCATAATATTAACTGTATTGTCTAATTTTTTAAAATGGAAATAAAAAAAAAGACCCCGCATGTGAAAAAAATTATGATCAAGCCGACGTTTCGAAAAATGCGGGGGGGGCATATATCGAAAAATCCAAAAAGAAATTTAAAACAATTAATAATTTTCCAAAGGAAGCAAAAAAAATACATTCTGCCTGATAAAAATAAAAAAAACATAATCACACGATATAAGATATTTATAAATGTACAGGAGGCAAAAGTATTTAATAATTGATTTATCAATACTATATTATATATATATATATAAATTAAAATCAAGTTTAGTAATTACTAGGGACTTCCATGGGCTTGTAATATACAAAATATAATACATATATTGGTAATATGCGCATTTTATAATATATAATATTAAAGTCGCATTGTGTGTCGTTCATCCGGTACAGTGGTAAGCGACGCTGACTGCTGTACCGTTGGGCCTGGAGCCGAGTACCGGAGAAGACACGGATGTTTGTAAAATTATAGTGTCTTCGTGGCATGGGGGTACTTTAAATAGCCCTCGAGCCGCAAGTCATCTCGTGAGTTTGGTGGAAGGAGAAGAGAGGTGGGAGCCCCTGACCACCCCCAGGGTGTTCTCCCTCAAAATTGGGGTGAAACCGAACTAAATCGTTCTGTCATGTAAGGTTAAACTAAAAAGCAAAACCCCCCCTTTCTATGTGAATTTCTTCTTGATCTGCCTATGCCGACGGGTCTTATAACAAGAAAAAAGTGATCTTTTATTTGTCGAACAAAAAAATGAAATAAATAATAATAAATTTATTATTTTTATAATAATAATAAAAAATTAATATTTATATAATTTTTAAAATTTATCAAAAAAAAAAAACCGCTTTACAGTGAATCGAATAAAAAGCAAAAAATGATTCTTAATATAAGAATTGATTAACGCAAAAATTAATGTTTGTGGTAAAAAGGGGGTGCCAGCCGGTGTCTTCACGTCATTGACCATGGTTAAAAAATTACGTGGTCCGTCGCCAAACCCCCCCGTGTAGCGAAAGTGCGACGTTAAATTCACTATCACTGGCAAAGGCGACAAGGCAAACGAAATTCAATGACAAAGGGCTAAGGACTCTCCCGTTAGCGGTATCTTTGAGCAAACGGGGAAAACATTTAACTCGATTTCACCCCCCCTTTTGGGGGAGAATATCCGGGGGGTTGTCAGAGGCCTCGCCCCTTCCCCCCACCAACCCCTCACGAGGGGACGGGGCTCGACGGTTTTTAAAGTCCCCCCTCCGCGAAGGCACTATAATTTACAAACATCCATGTCCCCCCGGGATTCGAACAGCCCCCCCATGAAAGTCGCGTCGATAACCACTATACTGGATGGGCACGCTTAAAACTATTTTCAGTTGAATGAAACATGGATATGAAGCTGTAATAAAAAATAAAAGGCTACCCCACTAAGCACTGATAACTCACTGCTATCATCAGTATCTATAATGTATATTGATAGTTTTGCAGTATAAATTTTTTTGAGTTGAAAATATTTGAATTTTGTTTTTTATTGAATTTAGAATTACATTTCTATAAAATGATATAAAATACTTTGCATTTTGTGCAACGTAACATTTTCTATAGGCATACAAACCTAAAAAAACATAACAATTTTGGCCACCACTGTAGCTTTTGGGTACTTTAAGCCTGGACCCCGTATTATTATTATTTTGTATTTCAATTTTATTACTATATATAATAATTATAATAATAAAAAAATTTTAATAATGAAATAAAATAATAAAAATTAGTTATTTTTTCTTTAATAATATTTTTTATTTATAATTATTTTTATTATTTTTCGACTACGCGCATCATATTCCTGTCAGCGTATTCCATTTTTAGAATTCGTACAGTTTTATTGAATGTCGCCAATATGGTTCTCACTAATATTGCTACTGCATCAAGGCGCTCATTGGACATTGGCGCCGATGAGGCTTGGATTAAAAAAGAAATTTGAAGTAGCACCAAAAACATTTATAGTTCTTCCTCATCGAAATACATTTAAAAGTACCATTAGATCTAACTAGATAATCGAAATACACAAGGTTTCAAGGTTCTTGACGTAAATGCTGTTTTATTTTTAACCATGAGGGCAAAAATAGAATATTTTAAGGAAAATATGCTTTTAACTTTTCATATGTAGAATCTCATTAGCATAGAAATTGAAGATTTTATTACGTCATTTTACAGTTGAATGGTTGTAAGTGTTTGAAAAAAAAAGTATATATTAACATGGAACCAAGACTGTTAAAAAATAAATAATTCATAAAAAAAGAAATTTCGATTTAATTAAAATGATTAAGTAATAGCCATGTACGAGACGTAAATTTAATGTTATGTATTAAAAAACATGATCAGAAATCATTAGAAACACATTTTATGGTTTTAATTTTGAAAAATATCTCTCCAGACTGCTTTGGACAGTGCTTCTCAAACTCTTTCAATATTTGCGAACCAGTTTTGAATCATAATTTTCAACGCGCCCCACTCGATACAATTACAGTGCATTAAATTACTTAATAATGTACTTAGGCGTAAAGCTACAATATACGACTTTAATTATAAACCGTACAAATTATCAAGATAAGTATTGAATTTTGTATATGACAATCCCATGGGGTCAATAGAAGTTCTTAAACTTGCTCTTAACTTAAGTTAGCTGAATTAATGATCAAATACATTTTAAGTATATTATATCAGTGTAAATGTGTATTTTATTTTTTACTATGCCAGACTGTATATTTCGTTTTGCTTCCTTTCAGCAAACTAATAATTTTTTAAAAAATTATCTTAAGTAACGGCTGTACATTTACGTGGAGCCTTAGAGAAAGCTCTATTATCCACTCATCAGAATTCATTGAAAAAAAAATAATTTGTTGAAGTTACATAATAATAGATAGCAGTCCACACATTGAATGCAGCGCAGCAACGCTGGTGTGTGTGTGTGGAGGTGAAGTGGGAAATCACTCTCCCACTTCATTTAGTTTCTGTTTCGCTTTTGAAGGAGAGCGAAGAGGAAATGACGCCACATCTCCATAACAACCAAGCCGGTCTTTCAACTGGTTACCGCATCTCGACGGAACGAGGAGAGAAAGGATGAATTTCTTTAATATAAGGGAATAAATTTGCTCACATCCCTTTAGGAGGGCACGCCCTACAGTTTGAGAAATGCTGGCTTAGGATATTTCCTCGCACTTGATTAAAATATACAATTTTAATGCCTTTAGTGGATCTTAAAGACTCGAGAACAATATATAAAAATGCCGTTTTGCTTGACAATTGAAGATTTTAAATAATTTTATTGAAAGATATAAGGGATTCACCTCTACCCTTTAAGTATTGATGTCAGTAAAATGCGGCCGCTGTAGCCAAGTGGTCGAGGACACGGACTCGAGGTTAGCTTGTCATGAGTTCGAGCCTAGTGTCGCTGAAGACCCGCCGTGTGTTGTTGTTGCTAATCTTCCAGGGTCTGACGAAGTCAGACAAGATCCATGAAATCGTTGACTCTCAAAAAGTCGAGCACAAGAAGGGAATCAGTGAAAGTATGTTTATTTAAGAAATCCATGTAACGTATTACGTGTTCGGGAGAAGCCTGCTGACCGTGATTCCTCTGGCACAAATGGAGAAGATATGTTTGCTCAATGAGAATGAGAGGCACTTGATGTGACCACTGGCAAGACGAGAGAGTGTAGTCTGGGAGCATCTGTCACACTTGAAGGAGGCTATCGAAGATAATCCAAATATCACTGTAATTCTTCTTAGATAGAATAGCCTCAACCTGCTGTATATTGAAGGCCCATGTGCACGTTAAATCTGTCGAGGCTCAAACGTCTTCCCGTTAGAGTGGTGGGGAAGTTAGAAGAGGTGGAGCCAGCTCAGGAGTCGTCCTTGTCACTTGACTTTAGTTTAAAATTTTGAGGTCCATCGCCAATAGCCCTCGTGTAGCTTTTAGTGCGACTTTAGCATAATACTCACTCTCAATCATTCGCATGCCATTTCATCTGAATCAAGTGCGCCTGAAACGAGAACCGCAAGTACTACTATATTCTCCGTAGCTGAACCCTAGGGCTCTTTCCCGTAAGGCCGTGCCCATGCCTTTTTTCAGTTCTGTAAAACCAGGCGAGGAGTTAGTTCCAGACATTATCGATAGGCTATCTATTCTATAGGACTGACGACTTTTTTTTACTTAGACTTTCTTGAATATTTTATGTTTATATTCTGTGGTATTGTTTTTAAACAAACACATAAATTTGGTAATATAAATTATTCAATATTTTATAAAAGGGCTGATTTTCGACGCGTTTAGTTCTATAAGAGAGATTTTGCTGTACACTCTAATACTTTTCTTACCGTACTACGTTCACCAAAATCTCTGCGAGAGTCGTGGCATCAACATCTTAGGATAAAACATATCTTGTATTTTTTTAAATTTCTATAACATAACGCCAAAACTTTGTACAAGACATGTTTTTTTGTGTGTTTTCAAGCTTAAACTCGTAAAACCTTGTTTTCTATTATTACTTTTTTTAAATCTAAAATTAGGAAATTTAAAGAAAAAAATACTTAAATATGCATAGTAAGAAAGTAAAGACAAATAGGTAAAATTAATTGCGTTTCTGTTTTTTTAAAATTTTTTCCAAAGAATAAAATTGTCTTCAAAATCATCATTTTCAGTTGCAAAAACGAAGGCGTTGGAAAAAGTTCTAAAAAAATATGATATAAGTAACACAAGCAAAAATGTAACTGTTGATAAATAATAGTTTCAAAACACACACCGAATAATTGTGTGTGGGATTACGTATAAGCGTAGGCAGAAAGGTTAAAAACCTTTTTCCTTAACAAGAATTCCCTTTGTAATACGTTTCAGGAATATCAAACTCCATGTAAAGAAGAAAAAAAAATATCTTTATTATAGATGTTGAGTTATTTGTAGAAGCTAGATTTATTGGCTCGCATGTGAGAAGGTATATGCTAAAATAAGAAACACACATTTATGTCAGGAAACAGATTTCACGCATCGAAAGCAACAGTTATCAGAGCTATCTTTCCAAATTCGACCACATGTGTGAGTGGATATTTTTCTCTTTTAAGCTACTGTGTCCAATATCACCTACGGAACATGTATATTCAAATATAATTCTATAATTTCTCTCATAGATCTTGTTCTATAGAAAGAAAAAAAGAAGAAGAAAGACCTGGTGTACGTATTACTAATTTAATAATTCGCCAGATAAACATTTCGTAAATTAATATTGCTTCGAAGATGGGGCTCGAGGATTTTATGCTATCAGTTTCAAAGAACAAGACAGTTCTTTAATAGGGATGGGAATTTATTGTTAAAAAAAACCTTTAAAATACAGGATAGAATACTCAAATAGCTTAATAAATCTCAGAAGGCCTTCACACCTTCTACGGCACTCAGACACAACTATCAGTGTTTAAAACACAAGTATATTTAAAGATTATTTGCAAACGCTTCGCTCATCCTATTCAACATCCGAAATAATCCCTAATCGCTGATTGACTTTTCACCGTCAAATGGATACTACTTTGAAAGGTCAAAACAAGACTAACTCAGTTTCGGCGAGCGACTTCCTATTTATAGGCCTCACGGATTTTTCTCGAAAAATCTGCTTACTTTATAGATTGAGACATCAATAGATTTTTCCTATAATTTCCAGAAGAATCCATAGGGTACCAACTCACCAAAAATGATCGCCAAAATGGTCTCCAAAATGATGCCAATTTGGCTCTTTCGCCAAAATTTTACCAAGTTTCCATTGAATTGCTTCTATAGTCCAAGGAATGGCATTGCTTGCGAATATTACAATTTTAACATAAAATAAACATAGAGCAGAGGTACTCAACCCTTTTTTCTGCTGGACCGCATACACGAGATAGCTATTTCACGCGGGCCACGAAATGAGGGTCAATGAGGGGGGGCACTGTAAGACCAAGATAACACAGGAAACTTAAAATGAAGAGAATGCTTAAAATATTAAAACTGCTATTTTGCTTTTTTTAATTGCTATTTTTTATTTTTGTCACTGAATTTATCAAACGCTAAATTGGGAAAGCACACACACTTATTTAAGAAAAACTCCTTCACAATTTCTGCATCAGTAATCGGTTTTATACGATTGCCAATAATAAAACAAATTTCATAGGGTGCATATATTACCGCTGTGACATTACCAATGACAAACACTTTGCTGTTGTTGCAAAGATTATTCAAGAAAGCCTATTTATCACCTCTTGAAAGAGATCCTCAAGGAAAAGTGTCATTGAATGATTCGTAATTATAGGTATTTTTAAATACAACACTCACAACAAATTAAACAATTACGGATCCAAGTTTGTTTTTCACTACAAAATAGTCAACCTCGCAATCGTCTTAAACAACCTATTTTCTTCGAATATTTTTCGCTTGCTAGACATGAGGGATAGTTAAAAACTAGTTCCATTCAAAAAGGGTCGCTACTGCACTGTTGTCTGTTTTCACTAACCGTTACAGTGACAAGTAGAAAAAACATTTCGCAAAGTTGATATATTTGATTTCTTGACTTAAAAATTTCTCGCCAAATTTTAATACTTTGTTCTTAAATAAATGAATTTCTCAGAGCGATGGGCCATCTAAAAAGGCCCAGTGGGCTGCATGTTGAGTATCGCCGGCATAGAATATTATAAACGTATTATACATCCAGATATAAATTATTTACACTATTTTAAACATTAATTACACAAAATTTGTAACAATATTTTGTAATTATTTATACGATATATTACTTCTGTTTGTGAAGTAAAAAAAGTGTTAACGTGCGAGAAATATTAGATAAAACGTGTTGGATTCATGGTCTATTAATTTGATCGAAATGAGAGATAAAAACGAGAAGGATTTATTTAAATCGCCCCCTAATATATAGTGTTTCAAACTGCTCTTCACACAGTTTTAGAACGATTTGCTCAGATTTCACTTCTAATTATCTCAAAGAGAGGAAAATAATATTTGTAAAGATCTTCTTATATAAAGTAATCAGCAGAGATCGGAATCGTATCCGAACTTTGTGAAATTGGGTTTTTAATTAATTATATTGGGTGATTAAATTTAATATTGAGAATTTATTCTGATAAGAAACGCAGTTCTTTAATGAACTTTAGAACACATGACCAATGTGAGCGTGTGAACAACCACGGCCACCTGCAGATCGCTACCACTTAATGCGTTAAAGGGCACCGTGGAGAGAGATTGATGCACGTTAAATTTGAGGAGATTTAAAGGCCTCATATTAGAGTGGTATGGAAGCTGGGAGAGTGGAGTGTAAGCTTAAATGTCGTCTCTGTCTCTTGACCTTGATTCAAACTTATGAAGAAGTCTGTCGCCAATGGTCCTCACGTTGCCTTATAGAATGCGACTTTAATATTACCCTCACCTACTCAATATTGTGAAGTTCGTCACCAATAGCCCTCGTGCAGTGTTTCCGTGAATCTGTACTTCGCACTGTAGAGTTGCACGAGGGATATTGGCGACGGATCTTGTAATTTTGAACTATGGTCAAGTGACGAGAAATACACCTGAGTTGGCACCCCCTCCTAACTTCCACTCCACGTGAGTGAGTGAGGGAATGAGTGAATATTAACGTCTCACTGTTTAGCTTCACGAGGGCTTTTGGCGAAGGACCACGTAATTTTGAACCATGGTCAAGTGACGTGAACGACACCTGAGCGTCCGAGGACGTTTGAGCTCTCGACAGATTTAACTTGCATCACTCCCCTACATGCCGCCTCTTTAGTGGTACTGGGTTCGAACTCGTGACAAGACCAGACACGATCCGATAGCTTGACCACTCGGCTACCGAGGCCACACTTCCACTCCGCACCAACGGGAGGATGTTTGAGCCTCGATAGATTTAATGTGCACTGGTCCTCTCGACACAGGGGGGGAGGGGTCTTCAGTGGCACCAGAGCTCGAACCAGCATCCCTCTGGCTACGAGTTCGTGACCATAACCACTAAGCTATCCTGCCCATGATGTTGATAGAATGAAATGAATGAGAAAAGTAGAAAACCAACAACAAAACAAGGCAGTTTAAAAATATTATCACTGTTAAGAAAATAAATCGACAAAAAAGTGGAGGGAAAAACGAAAAATTCTAAGTTATATTTACTTCAAAAGTTGATGAAACTGAATTATGCAGCAACTGATCCTTGCGACAAGTGCACCTAATTAGAGGATTATTACATTTACACAGCTATACATTTTCTAAATCTTATACAATCGTAAGAGATTGTTTTATTGCTATTTGAGAGCTTAGCAACTTCTAAGATCGTCAGTAAAAAATATTCAAATGACGTCAATGTGATATCTTAATTACAGTCCACATTTAGAACAGACTAGAATGGAAACACAAAAACGTGAGGAACGTCAAAAAATTTCGTAACAGAATCTATTTTATCTATTTTCTAGTTATTTTTCTGACATTAAACAAAGATAAAAGCCCATTAAAACCTGTAAAAGCGGGTGTAAATCGTATGAATATACTTTTATTAATGCGTCTCGGCCTTGCTTTTTTAGTCTTAATTTCGCAAGCAAAACGAGATTTTACTAGTTAAAAAGGTTTCCTGACGTGACTACTTTAAATGCGTTGTAATTATGGGATTCTCATTTTTATCATTTGCTTTTATTGATGAACGTGTTTGCTAAATTTTAGTTTCTATAAATGTATATATGTTTGAGAACTTTCTCTAAATTTATATAGGGTCGCGGTCAGTAGCGCTCACAAGAATTTTTCAAGGGGGGGATGTCCATGGTCGAAAGTCCACTAAACTCGTGTCATGCACCAATACGCCGCCAAACATATTCTCTTGATTTTGTCGACTTTCGGGAACAAATAACAGTACAAAAATTAATTATTGAATAAATAATTAGCATTAAATAACAAAACTAATCATTAATAACAAATAATTAAATTTTACGTACTATATACATAGGATTATAATCATCCGAAAAAAATCAAGGGCTTCTGGGGAGGGTCTGGACTTGTCCCCCGCCCCCTTGTGTGTGCCATTGTTCGTAGCAGATGGTCATGGTTGCTAACTCGTGGCTTGCATTGTCGAGTCAAATTCATGAGTTTGATTCTTAATGCCGCAGAAGACCCCCTTGTACAGAGACTGATTTACGTTCAATCTGTCGAGGCTCAAAGTCCTCCTGTTGGCGGAGAACGTGGAAGTTTGGAGAGTGGAGCTGGCAGCTCCAGCTCAAGTGTCGTACTCGTCACTTGACAGAGGCTTAAAACTTAATTCGCCGAAAAAGTCCACGTACAGTTTTTAAAAGGCATCATTAATAAAAAAATCAAAAATCAAATTCATGTTATTATATACATAATAAGATCCAAAGTGACCTCCCTCTACTAGAATAAGCTACTTTTAGCTTTTTTGACTCTCGCGATTTCTCTCATTCTCTCTCTTAGTCTCGAAAAAAAGAATTCTGGAATACTTTTTAATTACATATTCAAATCACTGTTATATACATATATGTAATTTTGTGTTAATCTCATTTATAATTCATATTTTTTAACACATAATTCCTAGTTTTATGTGAATTCACTCTATCGCGCATGTGTTACTGAAAGCCAGAAAACATTGCGAAATTTTCTGTAAAAATACAAGTACAAATTTTTTGATTATTAGATCTGTTATTTCTCAATCGTGTAAACCTGTCTGCAGCTACTTAGTAAACATTTTGAGAACAGCAAAAAAATTATTTAGATCTATAACTAATACTACATCAGCGCATCATTTATTTCTAGTTCCATATACACTGAAGAGCCAAAACATTATGAACACCTACTCAATAATGCGTTGCCCCATCTTTTGCCTACAAACGCTGCAACTTTTTGATAATGGATACAGCCGGTAGATGACGGGAATGGTTTTCGACGGTCACACAAAAGCAAGATATTCTGACATGGAGATGTTTGGTCTCCAAGTTGCCTTTTTATGAAATCCCAAATGTGTTCTATCGAGTTCAGATCCAGCGAATTAGATTACCAGGATTTAAGAGGAATGGATTATTATGTGCTTCTCGAGCCCCTCTTACACAATTAGAGACTTGTGACTTGGGATGTAGTCCTGCTGGAAGATTCCATTTTCCAGTTGAGAAAAAAAACAACATGTAATGGACCCGCAATCATGCCCAGATCACTCTGCAGCTTTCATGGTCTGCTCTACTTCAACTAAGGGTCCATGAGAGCATCCTTCAAAGCATAATACCACCCTCACTAGCCTGTATATAACCTGCTATACATGGGGAGAGCAACTGTTCTTTTGAAGGATGGCACATCCTGATACGACCATCGATGTGATGAATGCTATAAATAATGTGATTCATCCAATCAGATAACTCTCTTCTACTTATCCATGGTCCAATCTCGGTGTTCCTGGGCTTAATGTAGGTGTAGTTGACAATAGCACTTGGTCAACAGAGGCACACGGGTGGGACGTTTGCTATGCAATCCCATATCCAACAGCATCCCATGAACTGTGTGTTCCAAGACAGCTCTCAGGCTTAGGCACGCTAAATAAGTGGTTAGGGCTCAAAAGATTTAGGGGGGCAAGAAATTGGAGGGTGAAAAAAGAAAAAAAAAATACAGTAAATGTGTGCCACACCGCTAATAAAGCTCTCAACACAAGATTCTAGATGTTCAGAAATCTTCACAAAAAGGAGCAAGAAGATGTAACAAAATAGCGAAATATTGCTGGCTCTAAGCCAGTGTTTCTCAAACTGTGGGGCGCACCCCCTAAGGGACGTGATAACTCTACGAGGGGGGCGCGAACATATTGAAAAGTCAAAAACAAAGATTATTTAAAAATTAATTAATTTACTGAAAGTAAACAAAAAATACATTTTTACATAATAAAAAATAAAATACACATTTACACTGATCTAATGTACTTATAAATGTATCAGTTCTGCACGATGTATTTTATAATTAATTTAATAATACTAAGTTAAGAACAAGTTTAATAATTACCTGTGACCCCACATGGGCTTGTCATATATAAAATTGTATACAAAAATCAACACTTATCTATAATTCATCTCTTTAACTTCCGATTAAAAGTTACGCAATTGGCTCCCCAATGCCTCCATTTTCCACGTAGGTGCGTGTATGTGATGCATTGGGGGGGGGAAGGAAGAAAAGGAATAAATAAACAAATTCTCTTAAATAAGTAAATCTTTCGCAAACATGTCACGGTCCTCATATTGCATTCCAAAGCCTAAAGAATAATTTTATGGATATCAGTGCACAGAAAAGATTGTACTTCGGAAAGACGTATATATACGTTCAGGGCAATTAACGCTTTGTTTGAGCGAGAAGTTTATATACGCCGGTGGCACTCAAAAGTTTAAAGTGGTATTGTAGCTGTAGCGTGTCAAAGTACAGTACTATAGAATTCAATAGATTGTTATTGTATTATTGTTCAATAGATTGTTATGAGGGGGGTGCGATGGAAATTGTGATTGAATATTGAGTCGCAAGTATCAAAAGTTTGAATAGCACTGCTTTAAGCTACTCCAAAGGCATCAGTGAAGAACAATTTCTGCAAGAATGTCAATATTTCAAAATGTATATGAAGGTGGATGTGATCTACTATGGATCTACTATCTTGCTGTTCAATTCATATTAATTAATGGGTCTGAATGGTATTTATTCTCTCCGCTTACGGGGCCTCGAATGATTCCCATATCGTTATAGTATTTCAAAGATTCCGTCTCTATAGATACAGGTCTAACTAATAAAAGTGTGTTAAGAAGAAATATTACATAAATGTCAATCGTATTATCACCCTTTAAACGTAATGCTGTAATGTTAATTACAATTATCATCACTTCTAAACGTATTGCTTTATAAAAATAAAAAATATTTAGCAGTTAGAACATAAATTATTATTATTCACATGCACGAGTCTTTTTTATTTCCATTTTCAGAAAAACTACGCACCTACCCTAACTTTTTTCACATAAAGAACACTTTTTTTGTGTTTTATTATATTCACCACAAACCTATTTGCTGTTTTAGGGTAGCTCCTTAATCTTTTAGTGGCTAAATTTGGAAATAGTCGCCAAATCTGGAAATGACATATGGAATTAGTCGCTAAATCTGGAAATGACATATGGAATTAGTCGCCAAATCTGAAAATGTTTTATGCAATTAATCGCCAAATCTGGAAACGATATAATGAATTAGTCGCCAAATCTCGAAATCCTTAAAATTCTTATTTTTGACGATCCTAATCAGGACAATGAAACAAATTTATGAAATTATTGTATTGTCATCTGTCCTTGACAAGTGTGCAAAATTTCGAATTAATCTGACCTTTTAAAGTGGGTAAAAATCGAGTTCAAAGATTCCATTACATACAAGTGAAACTTATAAAATCGTGTTAAAATAGTGTAAAAAGTTTATCGTCTGCGATTGCCGAATAATCCGCGCACGTGCGGCCGATCGGACAAGACACAAAAAATCTAGGAGATTTTTCCAATCCATGGATGAACCGTTTATCACATTCTGATATGTAGTTCCATAACAATAAGCCATTACTTTTGGATACTTTAGCGCGGATACCCTGTATACTTAAAAAAAAAAACTTCTACTTATTGTTCATTAATTATTTCAATATTTTGGCTTTAAACGTCCAAGTGCGAAATTTGTTATATTTCTCTTTTCAAATTAGCATTTTTTTTTTCTCCGTCAGAGTATTCAATTCAAATTTCAGATTTGAATTATTACACATTACTTCCTTTTTTTTATCAAATAAATTTCTTGAATAGAACAGATCGATTTTTGGGCAGTTTATTTTGTACATTTTCAAAATATTTTAAAGCAATTACGAAGCTGTCCAAAGAAGGCGTACACGATTTACAAGGTCATTGATATGAACAAACCAAAAGCACTTCCTGTGGGTGTTTTCTAACCAGAAAATACCGCAGACTGTGAAAATATTGCTGACTCAACTCATACAATGGCAGAAACCGCTGAGTTAAGAAAATACTAAATAATTCTAAGATGAATCCAATGTACATAATATAAGTGTACGGAAATATGGGTTGTAATTTAATTAAACAAAAATTTAGAATATTTTTAATTATTTTTAAGTTATATAATTCATAAAAAAATCTAATTTATTCATTTTAAGCATTTTTTTTTTTTTTAAAAGTATATTCATTCACTTTAAAATATAAAAAAACATAATTATTTTTTTAAAATTAAATTCATAGAATAATATACCGCGTTGCTTTGTCGATATAAAATATTCACACACACAAAGAATGAAAGAAGAAGCAATAAAAAGGGGAAATAAAAAAGGAAAATTTAGCTGTGAATTTTTAAAAAGAATACAATTGTTTCATTTATTGTGCAAAAACTAAAAAAAAAAAGGTTTATTTTTATTTATATTTATTTATTTATTTTTTTAGAGGGAGAGTTACACAGACATAAAAAAAATTTCATTTCTGATCCATTCACTGTCTCAAAATTTGCACGAATGCTCAATATTTTTTAAAAATTTACTAAACTAAATAATACTTAATGGCAAAAATAAAGAAAAGAAAAAAGAGAGATAGCACAGTAAAGAATATGTATTTTGTTGTATAAGCGTACACATCTTAAATCGTTTCTTGAACTAATTTTTGTATTCATTCTAAAAGAAAAAAATCATTTTATTTTGGAAAATTTTTATACTGATTCTAAATGAGTTTTTTTTAAATACATGAATATTCTCAAAGCTATTTTAAATAAGACACTAAGTGAAATTACCCATATGGTAACTGTTTTGTCAGATTAATTATTTGTTGAACTTCAGTGGTGTTAAATACAGTTCAGTAATCTTACACTTCACAGTCAACTTTACCTCAAAAGCTGGCTTCCGAAAGAAAAACTATATGGTTGAGAAAATGAGTCAGTTAATACATACAAAAAACTTTTAATTCGAAAGGGCTAAAGGCTTTATCACACGCATGTCCCTGAACAACTTGAGTATCTTTCGAACAACCGTTTCGAGCAGCTTTGCGGGTGAAGTGTTGCCGTCAAAAAACGATGCGCCCTGACGCCTATCTTCGCATTGAAAAATTACTCACCGACTTTTCCGCTTCAAAAAACAAACATTCAATGTTATTTCTTTTATTTCACTAGCGATTTTGTTGATGGTCGTAAACGGAAATAGAGCACCTTTCTGTTTAAAATATTAGACGCCATTAAAACATTATGGGTTTGACGAAGCCGAGGTTGCCATCCTTACCACCATCTTGTTTATGACGTAGGGAGACGAAGAACCCCATTGGCTGGAATTTCGAGCAATTCTTTTAGCTCACTAGGAAAAAGTTGTTCGAAGCCGTTGGTATGGCAACTGGCTAGAAATTTCCCAAAAGGGTTACTTTAAAGAAAAATTGCTTTAAATACGTATACGTGTGATAAAGAATTTACTTTATTTGATTGCAAGGGTGAGTAAAGCCTTAGGCTATAAGATCACAATAGGTTCCCTAATCCAGAGTACGCGAAGTGATACTCCGGTAACACGATTATGAACTATCCCTTGCTGGTGTTTGCTTATGAGTCATGTGAGTATGAGGTTCAGTCATGGGTCACTTTGTTTATTTTCACTAACTTCAGTATCATGAATTGTTGGTATCTCTATGGAATACATAGGCCTGCCGGGGCTATGTATTCCAATCCTCCAATCTGTACTATTAGAATAGAATATACTATGAGAATAGAATAGTATCTGAGCTATTAGAATAGAATAAGACACTATTGACACTTGTCCATTGGTGAAATAAAATACTTAATAAAAATAAGACGCCCATAAAATTAGAAATATTTAATTTGAGGAAAAAAAGATGACAATTTTTGAAACATAATCAAGTTGGCAGAATCAGTAGTCGACGCGACCAACATTTTAAAGCGTAAGGAGAATGGGGAAAAAGATGAAAATAATGGAAATACACTTTAACGATTCGAATTACTGAAGTGCATAGGTCTTATTTTGGAGATAATTATTCCGAAATTGGAATAAAATAAAGCAAAATCAGAAAAGTAAAAAACGTGAGAGACATAAATGTTCAGTTCGTCAAGAAAAATAATAAAAAAGAAGACATTCAGTGGCGTCACAAATTATAACCCTGATTTTGCAAAGTGAAAGTAGAGCGGTGCAAGCATTTGGTTCGCATTAAAAATTTTTCTCTCTCATTTATCTTTTTAATTAACTATAATGAAGGGAAATATTTATGTTTTATGTTGTTTATTTCTTATTTTAACGAAAATGTTTAAAACGAGTAATATACGTACAATTTAATTTTTTTTAAAAATATTTTTGTTGAAGAAATAGTTATATTTTATGCTATTTATTTTTTTGCTAAAAAATATCTTTAAATGTTGAAAAATTAATATATAATAATACTGTAATTAACCTATATTTTCTAACTGTGCATGCATTATCGCGGGAATCGAATTGTTTCCAAAAATGTCCTACTGGGTGGCACGCTGAATCATATTGGTAGATCGGTTTGAAACGCCACAGCTAAAAGTTTGCCGACTCCTGGTCTATATGCATACCTTCATAGACTTCAAATAGTCAATAATCCTTCCTGCCCTCCTTTGTTGTTATGATGCAGTGATGAGAATGCTGAGCATCTCCCCATCTTCTCATCGCTCTCTCAAAACAGTGTTTTCTTAAGATACTGGAAAAATAGAGACCTTTTAAACAGTTTGCAAAATTAATCATGTTTATTTATTTATTTTTAATATATATATACACACAGTAAGACCCCGCTTAACGCGGGGTATACGTTCCATCAAAGTAGAGCATAATATGAAATAGCGTTAAAAAAAAAAAACCGAGGTTACCTCATCATGTAAATAATGGGGTTAGGGGAAGTTGGGTAGAAAATTGGCCAGGTATTTTACCATTAAATTTATTAATTATGTGTTTTATAACAATAAAACAAAATGTATTTCTTATAAATATAGGAAACATAATAAATGAATATACATATAAAAATAAAAGAAATTCTAAGTCAGTATGTTTACATTTCAAATCATTCAGTATCTTCTGTATTTCCAAATTTCTGCCTTTTTATCAAGAAGGCATCTAATGTAATTTGCGTTTTCCTTTTGCACTCTGTAAGAAGTTGTTGGTAAGTGGGAGGCATCCGTAACGCCCCGTCTTGCCTTTGAACTCCTGTCAAAATTTGCTCCTGCTTTTTCTTGCTGCTTTATTTTCGTGTTTTTTTATTATCACCCATGATAAAAACTAAAAATCATAATATTTGCCACTATATAGCAATAGTTATATTATATAAATTTATACTTACAATAACGTTCACAAATGTTTGAAACGATAAAAATTCGTTCGTATAACACCGCTGGAAAGAAGAAACACAGATAAACTGCTTCCGATATCGGGAAGCCTAACTCTGTGTGTAATTTCGGAGAATCCCACAACTCAAATAAAAGAGCGTTAAACCGAAATAGAGCGTTAAGCGGGGTCTTACTGTATATATATATTAATATGTTGCATATTATTCTTTTTCTTTTTATGTAGTTCTTTTATAGACTTTTAGTGTACATTTATGTATTGTAGATTATATGTATATATTGCATTATTACTGTATTTTATTCTTTTGGATCTCTAAATGGCATAAGGATATTTGTGTCTGTATTGCCAGCTGCACTAGAAATAATAATAATAATAAAAAATATTGTAGAAAAATAATTTTATTTTTAGTCAAAAGTCGTCTACCTAAAATTAAGTCTTTTTCCTTTTTTTAGAGAATTCAGCCCCCTCTTTTGCAATATTAAATTTTGAAATTATTTTTTTTTAATTATTTTTCTCCAAATTTCCATACTAGGGATTGCAATATCGGACTAAAAGCTCAATACCGGTATCCCCTGAGGGGGCTCACCTTCTTTAGGTGGGTACGGGTGTTAAATCCCGAGGTACCCTAGTTATCTTTCCTTTTCCCAAGGGTTTACTATCTTTGGTAAACTTTGGATGGCACGACTTGGGGTACCCCAGTGATCCTTCTCTATTTTCGATCCTCCATCTTGTCATTCAATTTCTTCTTTTCTTTTCCCGTCCAGACCACAGACCTATGAATGTTTGGCGCAGTATAGCCAAAACTGGCTCTTGCGCCATAAAACACCAAACTCATCATCATCATCAATACCGGTATTCGGTGTTTTTTAGGTCTTGATACCGGAGTACCTAAAAAATAGCGAATAATTTTTTACCAGGATTAACAGTAATACCAGGATTTTTAATACCAGGAGTAGAAATTTTAGAAAAAGAAAGAAAACATAAGTGTTTCTTTGTTTTATTTGCCAGTTTTATTAAAGAGTGTAAATATCACAAAAAATAATATGTAATTTATAAATTATAACAGTATATAAAAAAATCTCAAAAATGTAAAAGAACATCTTATTTATGCAAATCATAAAAAAGTATATATATCACTATTCAGTCTGTGGTTTCATCATATAAATAAGGAAACCAAACCGAAGCATTATAACTGATTTTTTATGTTCTTTAAAGTTATTGTTATTCATTATTATGGGTTATTATTTACGAGTATATATAATTAATCTGAAAAATATATTTTGAGCCCTAAGGTATGATATGCAAATACATTGTGAATAACAAACTCACCAATTTAAAAAATATCGAAATATTACGCACTTTTTCACAACTACAACCTTGTTTTCTCAGATACAAATATCAGACTACGGATGCTGCGCATGTGCACTATTGCTCTGAGCTCAATTGGATAGTTTTGGTCCACCTCCTTGGATGATTCACATATTTTATCACTTCTCTTGATTGTACGATGCAACTTTGTATTCAAAGTCTAAATAATTTCGCCAGTTTATATAAAAAAAAAACCTATACCATTTTGCTATGTCGGCGATCCCTGAACATACAGTGGAGTCAATTTAAAAAATTTCTGGTTAATACCGAAAAAACGGTATTTAAACTTGTAAATACCGATATTACAAAATTGTACAAATGGCTCAAAATACGAGTATTCTGTATCCCGGTATACCGGTATTACAATCCCTACTCCATACCATAGAACATCTTTTTAGCATAAGTAGGTTGCGATTATAATAATATTTTTATTTATTTTTTTTAACGTTTTACAGCTCATACACAAAGGAAAATTAAAAGATTCCTGGACGCTCCTACCTGTCTAGACCTGGAAAAAACAACGCCAGGGGAAGTACAGGAATATATTAAAAGCTTAAGATCAATAAATCTCCTGGATTGGATTCAATTACAAATCGCATCCTTAAAAATCTCCCCCCCCCTCAAATTCGTTCTTTTTTATTGTCATGCTGTTCAATCTATTAATGGAGAACTATCATTTTCCTATGGTGGAAGACTGCGTGGTGATCCCCGACTGCAAAACCTTAATTCTGATGATACTCAACCTCAAAATTACCGTCCAATCTCGCTACTCAGTAGCTTGGCGAGGCAAAAGCATGACGAATTTGTTTCTTTTGAATCGCCTGAATCAGCACTGCATAGCCAGGAATATTATTATTCCTGAACAACGCCAGCTTTTGTTACACAGTGCTCCACAGTAACTCAGTTACTAAGAGTTACTGAGCTGATTCATCACGGCTTTCATAATAGCAGGCCACGGGTATGCTTTTGTGGACATAGCCAAAGCCTTTGACAAATTTGGCATGATGGCTTGCTATCCAAGATGATGCGACTTGGGTTTTCGGAACAACTCATCAAATTATACACTCCTACCTAAATTCCAGTGAATTTAGGGTAAGAGTTGAAAACAGTCTCTCCACCCGCGTCAATTCTCCAGTGGGGTACCACAAGAGATCTTTATTAGGGCCCAAGCTCTTTAATCTATACATCAACGACATTCCCAAGGCTGCCGAAGTCCACTTAGCGATGTACGGGACGACACTGTCCATTTTTACCCAAAACATTTATAACCGCAATATCATTGAGCGGCTTCAAAATTATGTCATTCGACTCAAACCTGGCTTAACGACTGGAAAATAAAGGTTAATGCATCTAGAAGCGCATGCCTCCTCTTTACGAGACAGCGAGTTGCATCGGAAACCTCCCGCATGTCAACAAATCAGCCTGTCCCCTGGGTTACTGAATATAAGTACTTAGGTTTTAATACTTGATACTAAATTAAACTTTGCTAAACACATCCGTTCCGCCCACCAAAGGCGGCTGGAATGAGAACACTCTAAATCGCTTGATTTCTCCCAAGAGCAAGCTCGCATTAAGGCACAAGGTTCTATTATACAAAGCCATTCTTCGCCCCATCATGTTGTACGCTTCTCCCATCTGGGCAGGGGCGGCAGTTACCTGAAAAGATTGCACACTTTTCAAAACATTCAACTGCGTAGAGCAGCAAACGCACCTTGGTTTGTCAGGAACGAAGTCTTGCATAAAGATCTTAATGTTCCGCGCTTCTTGATTTCATCAAAAACAATCAGAAAATTTCTTCAAACCGGTTACCACAGATTTCAAATGAATCTATCAGGGAAATCCCGGCTTACGACAATTCTATTCCTAGCTCTTCTAAGACCTAGAGCAGTTCTTAATCACTCGTATCAACACTTCCCAGCTCTGAAAGGATGAGAATGTCTTGATACGAATTAAAATATGAGCTTTATTGTTACACAAGTTGTCTTCTTTTGCAAGACTTCACTCACTCTAATTATTCCCCCCCGCGCCATGCAGAGTTTTTGATCGCGTTTAGTGTGGCAACTTCACCTCATGATCTTATTTCAACTCCTCTACCTTTTCTTACTTTCTCCAAGTGGTTATTTAAAACTTCCTTTCAATAACCGCACGATTTATCTTAGAGGTAACGTGTAACGGACTTAAAATATTATTCTCTTAATCCTTGTTGTTAAAGAAATATATCCCTCTCCCTCGTTCCTCAGATCGGCGACGGTTGAA
>BMAV01010557.1:0-14086 GCA_019973955.1 Trichonephila inaurata madagascariensis | reverse complement strand
CTTAAAAAAACAATCAGTCTTTTAGTTTCGGTTTCGCCGACATAGTCAAAAAGTTAAATAACTCGCAAAATAATGCAGCTAGAGCTACCAAATTTTATAAACATATTTAAAGAAGTCACACAACTAAAATAAGGCAATAAAAAAAATTCGTTAATATCGTCATTTTTAGGGTAATGTGTCCCCTTAAATCCTTGTCCTGTGTCGAAACACTGAATTGTTGCATCACTTCGAAATGTAGTCTCAATCAGGGGATTCATAAAGAAGTATACAGTTTCAATACACTGTGAATCAAGAACAATGTAAAATATCATATGTTATCTGTAACAGAATTTTATGGGATTATTTTAATTTTTGAGACAATCATAAATGTTCTATGTGGGAGCCCTTAGTCACACGAAACACATTGAACCGTTAATTCATTTCCGCTCAAACACATGTTAAGCTATCTGAATCAAATCCAGTGATAATGGCTGTGATATGCTGTTTCAGTTCCTTTAGGTCAACAAGATGGAGAAGGACGAATACCTTGTCCTTTATGTACTCCCACTAAAAGAAATTACAAAGTGTTAAGTCAGGTCTTCTGGGTGAACTTTAGGTAAGTAGTTCGTTGATTGGCGATGAAAACTCTATCGGCGACTTCATGTGATACAGTCGGTAGACCAAGACTATTAAGGAAACAACCCGTAGTTTTAAACTTTTCATGCCATTGATATATAGGTTTCCTAGTTGGAGGTTTTAACGAATTGTGATAGAAAATGCCGTTACACAGCAGTGTTGCAGATTCCGTTTTCTTCAATTCAAAAATATAAAAAGTCTTCTCCATTGCAGACGCCATTATTTTGACCGACTAGCCATACAGCACGTGCGCTTTTGCTAAGTCAATTCCGGAAGGCACGAGACAAAAAATTAATCAATTTTAAGGCCCATTGAGGTGGGGCATACTGGTACTTTTTTACAGCACCTTGAAAGTGTATACTTCTTTATGAATCACCCCGTATGTGGATTTTTTTCACTGAAATATATTCCTTGCTCACATGCACAGAGTTGACATTCAAAAAGCTTTTAATTGAATGGACTTTTTTAAACAGAAAGATAAACACTTTTGTCTGTTTTACATTTCACTCAAGCTTTTTCTTATTGTTACTGCTAACTAACGATTTGTGAATATCTTGCTTCCATGGTATACAGCATCTTCCAAAGTAGCATCGTTTGTAAAAAAATTATTTGTTATCATTATGCTTTCCTTGATTCCTTCGGAATTGACTGTATCCAAAAAATAAATATCCTCGTTCTACGCTGTATGTAATGATCGCTTATGAAATTTATACTTCAAAGTAACAGAAGTGCAATTCGCAACGGGCTTCGTAGTTTTGAACTATGTCTTTGAGTCTTGATGTACTCAACTTTCATCAGCTTTTTTTGCTTTGTGGATATGCATATACATATATTCTGTTAGTGTGTGAAGTTGCCCCCCTAGGGTGCCCTTCTCTTTGATTATCAGCATGAGCTAGAAGTGTAGGAATAAATGAAGAACTAGAAGTTTCCATGTTCTTAATATGGCTTTATTAAAAATTTAAAATTAAACGTTTAACAGATTAGATAACAATAATATATGTGAGAGAATCTACGATGACCAAACACACAATATAGATAATACCGAAATAACTTAACCCGGACCACTATCAATAACTAACACGCCTAAACTCAATTCCAATAATATCTCAGATCGTAATATTAAATAGTCAATCCTACCTTAACTTCGATCACCGATCCAATATTAATGGAAATTGCTTATTTACTCGAGCGCAATAGTATGCACCTTGACCTAATGTCTCTAACTACGGGATAACTTCTGTTGGCTGTCACTTCACAATTGAATCAAGCACTCTTATCACATTTCCCAAATTGCCACATGCTTACTCTAACTTCTGATATTTAAAAGCTTTCTAATTTGCATCTTTTATTCACGTTTCACTTCTTGGGTTTTGGTTGGAAAAGAGTTGCCATTAATTCTGGCCCCAAAAGAACCCAAATGACATGTTAATGAAAAGACGCGTGAGCCCGTCACAAGTGGCTAAATTTGTTCTTTGCCAAATGCATAATTTTTTTTTACCCAAGCAAGACAACTTATCTTACTAGGATTTGGCTTTAACAAGGCGTTTTTTCGGGAGGAATGCCACTCCAGACTTTACTGGGGAAAAACCCAAAACAGAATTTACAGAAAAAGTTTACATAATGTTGATTAAACTTTTATGATGAAGAGCCTAATGTTAAGAATACGAAGAAACGAATTCTTTCGTTTTACTAAGATTGTTTATGTTAACAACAGACGCAAGCACTCAGAACTGAACCGAGCAGATATTTACATTTTCCGTCGGTCAAAATCAAAGCAAATCTCACCAGTCCATGTGTGGGCGTTTCTTGTGATACTTTCCTTTCGCGAGTGGGAGGAAGAGTGTTATGAGAAACATTTTTCGTTCAAGAGAGTGTTCTTTAAATTGCTACAAAAAATAAAGATTTATCATTGGAGCATTTTTGAACAGCAATAAGTGTTTTACATTAAAATTGTGCACGGAAGACTCGAAATGTCAACAGTGAAATACTTTTAAGATTTTATATTTAAGTTTGCAAACATGCCATTAAAGTTTTATGATTTAAAAGATTTAGAAGTTCCATATTTTAAAAAATATTGTACGTATAAAAAGTTGAACAGTGTATAGCAGTGTTTGTCAAACTGTGGGGTGCACCCCAGAGGGGAGGTTAACTTACAAAAGGGGAGTGAGTGAATCGGAAAGCCAAAATAATGGATTTTTTAAAAAAGAATTAATTTATTGAAAAGAAGCAAAACAAAATACATTTACACTGATTTATTTTACACTAAACTACACACAACTACATTTACACTAAACTACACACAACTACATTTACACTAAACTACACACACCTACATTTACACTAAACTACACACAACTTCTATTTTACACAACTACATAAACACTAAACACACCTACATTTACACTAAACTACACACAACTACTATTTTACACAACTACATAAACACTAAACTACGCACAACTACTATTTTACACAACTACATTTACACTAAACTACACACAACTACTATTTTACACAACTACATTTACACTAAAATCCACATTTACACTGATGTAATACACTTACAAATGTATCAGTATTGCATAATGTGTTTTATAATTAATTTAACAATACTAAGTTAAGAACAAGTTTAATAATTACCCCTGACCCAAAAGGCATGTCAAAAAATTATATAAAGTATTTAATACTTATCTTGATAATTTGTACGGTTCATAATTAAAGTCGTTTTGTATTTTTACGTCAAATTTACTATTTTTGAATTCAGTGCATTGTTATTGTTTGGAGGGGGGCGATGAACACACGTTTGGGTCATAAGTATTGAAAGTTTGAGAAGTAATGTTGTATAGTGAGAGAGAACTTAATAACATAAATGCGTTAAAAAAAATATGGATATCTATATACTGAAATAATACAGTGTGGAATAAGGCCGAATGAGTTTAGGAAGAATTTAAGACGAGTAAAAGAAAGTTGTCAAAAGAGTTGTTGATTCCAAGGGAAGCCATGTAAAAGATCAATGCTAGCTTTGAAATTTAAGACACGTTCAAATGTCATTTAATTTACTTAAATATGACTAAAATTTACGAAATCCGTCTCTAATAGCCCTTGTATTATATTACTTCATGTGTGCTAGAGTTAAAACGTACTCTTTTTGCTTATTTAACAGTTTAAATATAATAATTATTATTATTTGTTTGGATTGAATTTTTCAGATGACACTGTTTGACTTCAGTATTCTTAAAACCTATATCATATTTAAACATAACGTATTATATGTCGTTGTGTACATGTCACATAATTCAATATTCACTTATATAATGATTAATATAAAGTTTAATTACTTCTTAACATACTTACAAGTATCTTTCATGTTACTAATTCTTGTTATATATTAGTCTGACTCTACTCTCTCTAAAGGCTCCCATAATGATTTTTCTTTTTCTACTGTCACGCCCTTTATTGGCAGTTTCTAACAGAGCGATATTATTACGTAGATGAAGTTAATATAAGTAATAGATTGCTAAAGTCGAATGACGACAAATCTGAGTAATCTCAACTCGAGACTACTCTTCGAATTTAATATTTCATTAGCTTATATACAATACCGAAACATATAGAACTTTTCACACTTTGAAAGAGATAGTTAATAATGTAAACTATACAGTTACATTCACTAATTCGTAGAGCATTTTAGAAGAAACGATAGCCAATATAAAGTAGACAAAAATTATTTCAGGCAACTCGCCTGCTTCTGGGCTTGAATTGAGGATCTTCTACTCAGAACTTCTGTCTGAGCATTAGTGTTCATGCCCGCAAAAGAATAATTTTTGCTACAATATTTAAAATCGCCTTTTATCGAACATTTGCTAACTAAATTTAATCATAATGTTAAAAATTTCGCAGGGATGTTTTTTACTTAATCTCATTTATGATAACTAAATAGCTAAGAATATAATTTCTACATTTTATCAAATTATTTAAAATTTCCTCCTGGTTATTAAATAATTCTTCTTTCAAAATAAAAATCAATAAAAGGTACGAATAGAAATTTGTTATTCATAATAAATAGCTTTATATAAACGAATTAGCTTCGAGAAACCTAATATTCGAACTAATCGAAACTTGTTTTTTAAAAAGTGAATTCTAAAGATAATCAAGTATGAAACTTCTTTGTCAAGTGAAGTGTCGGGGTGAATAGCTGGAAAAACGAAACACAACTAAAGATTCCATCAAAAGCTTCGAACTTCAATATTCAAGAACTGTAGAAATTTATTTCCGTGTCCATTCATCAAAAGTCGAAAAGAAAAAGTCTTTCCCTGAAATTCATTTATTTTACACTCGAAATTTCTTCAATCTTTTCTCTTAACCATGATGTTTGGTTTATGATGTAATAGCACGGAACGCTTGCGAATCGTAAATCTTTTTTTTCTTCTGAGTTTTCGGTGGCAACGGATATTAAGAGACACGGAGAGGTGCCATCTGGTGGAGATGAAAAGTGGCCCTGTCGACAGGACACTGGAGGATATTGGACGTCGATTATTGGTTGTTGCAAGAAAAAAAAGACATCGGAAATGAAAAGAAAAACGATTTTGGTTTGCACTTGAATGAATTCTACATATTTCTTGGTTTGTAAATCTGTTGAAGAAGGACTTGTTTTGCACCTTCGATCGGGAATTTTTTAAAAAAAGTTTCAGTAAAGAAAGAAAAGAGAGATAAGAATTATTTTTCAATTTCTCTCTCTCTACTATTACTTCATTCTCTCCCTATATATATATATATATATATATATATATATATATATATCTTGTTCAAGTTTTCAATCGTTAATGAAATACTTTCTATTCATCCATTCAAGTACAGATACATTTTTTAAAATTTGTAGTGGATGACATTTTAAATTTATTCTAGATTATTTCTGTTGAAATAACAACTGCCTGCAATATAAATGGTGCCAGTACGTTTTTCTAATGAAATAGGAATTGTCTTAAAATTTTTATATTACTTGTTTTTGATATTTTCAAACTGCTTGTGTGGTATAAGTATAAACTAGATACATTTCATATTATATGTTGATTTAAACCTTTAGAAAAGGCAAGCAATTGTAGCAGAAAGTATAAGGTAAAAATATATTTTTATTTTACTATCTCTTTTCCTTAGAATATAATATCCCTTATTCGTATAATTTATAAAATCGTAGAATATATTTATATATCTTGTCACAAAGACACAACAATATTTAACACTTCAACAAAAATTTAATTATTTTGCTTTCAATTTTTTTTTCGAAAGAAGAAACGTTGTAATTAAAAACTATCCTAACATCTTATTTTTCAAAACATTTTAAATAATTAAATTTTTTTCTTCGAACAACCTTTTCTTAAAATCATCAAAATATGTTTATTTAATTAAAATTTTCTTCAAGAGATAGAGTTACGAAACAGAAAAATTAATTGCATAACCTATGTCATAAATCAAGTGGTTTTTTTCATTTTACTTAAAAAAGCTCCATTTAAACATGTGCTTTCACTTTTAAAACATACTCAGTTCTTATATTATTTTAAATAAGTGCGGATTAAATTAATATTTTCAATTAAAAGTAATTTTCTTTCTGTCTAAAATAACACAGTATAATTTTTCAATTCTTTTATAAACACAAACTACTTAATTTAACTTAAAATGTGCACGTAGTCACTAATATATATCAAGCATAACCAAACAAAATACTTTGGAAATGCGTGTTATTTAAGAAAATTCTTTTGAAAAATTATAAATTTTTCAGCGTTTAAGTAAAACTACGAACGATAACTCAACCAATCTATGAATATTTTAAAAGTTTCCATTTCGAGAAATATTTTCTCATTTTACATCGCATTTTATGTACTCTAAAATATTTATTAAATATAAATTTTTAGGTGTTAAGATCTAAACATTTTCGCCTTAGGTATTTTATATAATACATATTCAGGAAGCTATGCTTCCTTATGAAATACATAATTTTGTTCAATAATGTATCATTTTAAAGAACCTATCCCCTAAACAGTTATGTTAAGACCTATAAGTAATTCATATGACGTCACTTGAGTTAATATAGATTAAAGTTATTATTAGCTACTTAAGGCAGTGCTCCACAAACTGTGGGGTGCGCCCCCTTAGGAGGACGTGAGGATCCTAGGAGGGGGGCGCGAGCATAATGAAAAGCCGAAATCAAAAGATTATTTAAAAAATTATTAATGTGTTGAGAAAGTAAACACACAAACAAAATATATTCTAACATGATGAAAAAAAAAACATTTACACTGATGTAATACTCTTCTTTTAAAAGTATCATTACACAAAGAATTATTAATAAATTAATTATCAAATACAAAGTTAAGAACAAGTTTAATAATTGCAAGTGACCCCACAGGCTTGTCATACATATAGAATTATGTGCAAAAATTAACAATTTATCTTGATAATTTTTTGTACGGTTTATAATTAATCCCTTAACTACGGATTAAAAGTCACGCGATTTACTCCACAATGCCACCTTTTTGGATATATGCACACGTATGTGGTGTATTTGGGGAAAGGAAAAGAAAGAGAATAAATAAGAAAATTCTCTGAAATAAGTAAATCCTTCGCAAATACTGTTAAGGTCATTTTATTGCATTCTGAATAATTTTATGAATAGCAGTGAGCAAAAAAAAATCACATTTCGGAAGGACGTATATATACGTCCACGACAATTTATTCACTGTCTGAGATAGACGGTTATATATGCCTGTGGTGGAGGGGTTTAAAAAAGTCGTATTGTACCCTTTAAAGAGTAAAAAGTATTTTTATTGCAATAAATACATCGTTATTGTATTGAGGGGGGGGAAAAAAATTTGGGTTTTTAAATTTTTGGGGGTCGCACGTACTGAAAGTTTGAGAAGCACTGATTTAAGGGGTTATTGCTTTTGTTCATGTTCGGGAAACTTCACCGGATATTTTTCAGAATAAACTAGTTGTTAAAATAGCTTTCGGTGGATTAGTTTTACGTTTTCTTATAAACTGATCCCAGGTTTTAATTATGCAATTATATTTTAATGTTTAAAGTATTGTTTGGTATATTACTGTCTAAATTACATTTGTCTCTATAACTGATTGGCAAATTAGAATTTGCAGAAAAATATCAGTTCCACAATTCAAATTTCGTCTTGTAGTGTTTAGCTATAATTTCTTGATTTGTAGTTTCCTGATGAATATTCTAGTGCAGTGCTTCTCAAAGTTTCAATAATCGCGACCCAATATTCAATCATAATTTTCATCGTGTCCCCTCATACAATAACAATGTACTGAATTCAAATAATACTATACTTTGGCGCTAAGACTACAATACGAATTTAACCTCTTAACGGTTGTATATAAATTTTTCGCTCAGCCAAAACGTTAATTTCCCCGGATGTATATATACGTCTTTCCGCAATACGAATTTTTAATTGCACAGCTATCCATAAAATTTTCCAAAAAGCTTTGAAATGCAATAAAAGGACCTTGACAGTGTTTGCGAAGGATTTACTTATTTCTTGCTTTTTTATTCCTTACTCCTCCTCCCCAATACATCGCACACGCGTGCCTACGTGGAAAAATGTTGGCATTAGGAAGCGAATCGCGTAACTTTTAATCGGCAGCTAAGGGATTAATTATAAGCAGAACAAATTATAAAGATAAATGTTAATTTTTGTATATAATTTTATATATGACAAATCCATGGGATCACTGTTAATTATTAAACTTGTTCTTAACTTTGTACTGTTAAATTAATTATAAAATACATTGTGCAACCCTGATACATTTATAAGTGTAATACATCAGTGTAAATGTGTATTTTTTTTATTATGTCAGAATGTATTTAATTATTCACTGAAAGTAAACAAATAAATTTAATTAAATAAAATTTTGTTTTCGACTTTTCAAATTACTCTCGCCCCCCTCGTAGAGTGGTCACGGCCCCCAAAGGGGGCGTGCCCCACAGTTTGAGAAACGCTGTGCTAGTGCAGTAAAAGAAGCATTGCATAATTATGTAATTTTCATTTGTGTTCATGCAGGGTTAAAAATAATATAGTTATGACTCGTAATAAACTTACTCTTGAAAAAACGCAAACGATCAAAAGAAATTCATTAAAAATGAACTGATTCGAAAAAAAATTTGCAACAAAGTTTAAGAAAAAGAAAGTTTTTTTATTAGAGTTTTATTATTAAATTAATATATGTATTATTATTTTTTTAATAAAATGGTTCCTAAAATGGCCAAAATATAGTTATTTGCAATTCATTGCATGAAATAATTGTATTATTTTGATTTGCTTAAGAGGTTCACCTATAGAAGACATAATCAAAGAAAAGTTTTAGAGTGTGACATCTTCACAATATTCTTATTTAAACCCTTTATGGGAAGATATTAGAACTAAGTCGAAGCGTTTTCCGACGCACTAGAAACAAACCCCAAGAAACTATCTCTTCTTGGTATAGCAAAAATGAAGCTCTGTGCATCGGGTTAAGACAAAGGAACTCGCTTTTCTTAACACCAAATTTAGTCCAGTTCAGGGGTACTCAACCTTTTTGCTGCCGGGCTGCATACATATGTTAGATAATTCACGCGGGCCACATACATATGATGACTATTTCACGCGGGCTGCAATATGAGAATTAATAGAGGGGATGGGGTGAGTAATGCTTTAAGGTATCCGACTACGTTCGAAACCGTGATATTGCAAAAGCGTGTAAATGGATAATATTTATGATATTTAGTGTCACTTAGATTAGAATACATGTATAAAATGACTTTAAGGACATTATGACAAAAAAAATTTAAATACAATATTTTAGCAAAATTAACTAGAATAACCTTTTTCCAAATGTTCTCCTTTTTGTAAAAATGCTTCTATTGTATTAATATTTTACCTGTATAGCTCAGACCTCTGTACAGAGGCTCAACTAGAATTTTTGAAATGCATAACTTGGAAGTCGGTTTATCCATGTTTTACGAAAACAGAAGGGAGAAATTTTAAGAAAATACGCCGATAATTATTTCAAATGGTTGTAACTGTAAATAATGTGAATTTTTCAAAAATCATAGTTGAACCTCTGTACAGAGGTCTGAGCTATATACAGGCAAAATATTAATACAATAGAAGCATTTTTTACAAAAGCAGAACATTTGGAAAAAAGGTTATTCTAAGTTCATTTTTTGCCAAAATATTGTATTTAAACCATTTTTTTTTGTCATAATGTCCTTAAAACAATTGTATACATGTATTCTAATCTAAGTGACACTAAATATCATGAAAATTATACATTTATACACTTTTTTAAAATCATGGTTCTGAACGTAGTCGGATACCTTAAGACAAAGATAACAGAAAATTGAAAATGTGGAAATTGATCAAAATATTATAACTTCTATTTTGCTTTTTTTAATTATAATTTTTATATTTTTTATTTTTGTCACTAAAACTTTTCTAAATCACTCTTTGCCAATTTCAGCGTCAGTAAACGGTTTCATATGATTACCAATAATATAACAAATTTCATAAGAGTACCTTTGTAACATCTGTATCATTACTACTGACAAAACACTTTTTTGTTGTTGTAAAGATTATTCAATATCACCTCTTTAAAAAGATTTTGGGGGAAGTGTCTTTAATGCGGATTCTTTTTTATTGGTATTTTTTTAAAAACAACACTTTCGTGACAAATCAAATAATTACTGAACCCGCTTTTTTTTTTCACCTTTCAACTTCTTTAAACATCTTGAAACATCTATTTTCTTCGAATATTTTTCGCTTCAAATATTAAAAAAAGTTAAAAATTAGTTCTAATTATAAAATGATAGCTACTGACTGTTGTTAGTACCCCCTAATCAGAAAAAAAACTCTGGGTTCAATTTAATTCAAATTCTATATGACATCGACAGCAAAAAAGCAAACTTGATGTATTTGACTTTTCAACAAAGAATTTCCCATCAAATTTTCATAAATAAATTAATTTTTCAGAGCAATGGACCATGATCGGACCTCAGGCTGAGTATCGCTGATCCAGATCCTTCGCGCTGAAAGCCAAGGAACTATTATTTCTCTGTCCTTCCCGCTCGAAGGTCAACTACCTTCTCCACTAAAAAATTGTAGCCTCCCCGCGATTGCGGAGCTTGTCGCCAAAATCTCAAAGAAATCTACCACCAACAGTAGCCAGATACTACTGTTCTCGTCACTGTACCTAAGTTCAAAGTTAAGAAGTCCGCCTATAGCCATCATGCAACTTTAAAGAGCACGGCGCAAATAAAAAAATCATAAGTTAAAACAGCCGCTTATAATCAAAGATAGTAGAAGAATTATAAGTTTTTAATTGTTAGAAAATTAAAACAATATTATTCCAACTTGGCGCTTTTTTTACCGGCATTCAAATATCATTTTATAAAAAAAAGAATAAAGGCTAATGTTTTTTCTAAGAAATTTTAGTAATGCCTATATCAAAAATAAAGCATGAAACGAGCAATTATGTAACAGCATTCGCGTTTGATTAAAAATTAATCCTCTTAAACCAAAATAATTATTACGAATTTTATATGTTTGGTTTTAAGCGGAATTAGAATTTCTCCTCTGAAGGTAATTAAACAGTTAAAAAAAAAAATTTATTTTTCTATTTATAAAAATTACTTAAAAAAAAACCAAAAAAGAAAGAAATGTATGAGGTTTTTTATTTTTTTTATTTTTTTTTTTTTTTTAAACTTCATTTTACTAAGCGCTGCTTTTAAATAGAATTAACTACTTATAATTAACACAAAGTAAAAACCAAAAAGGAAGAATTAGAAAAAATAGCGCAGAAAGAAATTGAAATAATTTTATTCTAATCTCGATGATTGTAAATATTTTAAAAACCTTTTCTTCGTAATACATTTTTTTTTGTGAAAGATTTTAAGTGATCTCTGAAGCTGTTTTTTAAGTAATTAACACTTTTAAAATGAGAAAGTGTTTTTTTATTAATTCTACTATCGAAGACATTAATGTATAATTTTTCCTAATACATTAAATGAAGTGTTATTTAAAACATAAAGAAATAAGAAATATCTGTCTTAATTTACTATAGTTGCAAAACTTTTTATGTGTCAGGCATTCATCTGGTTGCACTTGCAAAAATTCTAAATTTGGTAATAATTTGATTATTTATAAATGCTCCAACTTTTGCATCTTTAAATCTTTTTTTTTTTTTTTGAAAGAATGTACATATTTTTTTTTACAATTGAGGATATTGTAAGACAACACTGTGGCGTTCTTTTTCCAACGAGAACTACACAATGGGCAGTAAAACAAGATTTACAGAAATTTGTGAATAATAAGACGACTCTTCCTTACGATTAAAGGAGGCACATTTCTGTTGATTTAATAATATCAACGCGTAGTAAATATTTACTTGGCAGATTTGAGGTAATTATTTTTATTGACAATTAGATCTAAGTTACATTATAATATGCGGAATTTTCTTAAAATCAATACTAATCAGCTAAAAGACGTGATTTTTAATCTTAAATTTAGGAAGAATTCTCAATTTAGAAAGCACTGAATTTCGTAAGCAATATTGCGGAAAGTATTAAAGATGTTTCAAAAAAGAATTAATCAACGAGGAATTTAATATTTATTTGCTCATAGTAATTGGCTCATATTTTGGTTCACGCATTTAATTTCAATATAATAACTAAGAGGAATCCTGTTCCTTTGAATATTCTTGAAGAAATATAAATTTCATTACAGGTGTAGCCAGACAATTCCGTAATTCAATAAAAAGCCACGGTTCAGTCTTTGGTTACAATTTATGAAAATAAATATATTTCTTCCGAATAAAATCTTTATTAAACACAAAATATACCGAAGGCGTATTTATGTTATTATATATATATTTTTTGACACAGGTTTGAGTTTGTAATTTGCATATTCTTCTAAAGTTTTCTTCTGATCAAAACTTTATAAGAGAAATGGCATTGAGACAAAAAACCAAAGTTTTATTTATTGTGCTGTTACAAAACCTTATAAGCGCCAGAAAGACTTTGTGGTAATCAAGGGAAAAGAAAGATTAAATTAATGGTCATACCAATATTTTAATGTTATCTCATTCTTAAAAATCCTTAATTTGTAATTTAGATATATTTTTACCTGGCGTAATATCTTTTACATACATTTTTGCAATGTTCTGGAATGTGTGAAACTGTATAAACACAAAAAGAGAGGACTTAAAGAATCAACATCACAGTTCTGTAAGTCCATAATCTCTCCTTGTATCCATCATTAAAGAATTGGTTGGGAATGAAAAGGATCAATTATATGGTGTGTAACGGTATATACATAAGTCAGTAACAGCCTTTGGGCAGGAGTGATCACTTTTGTCTTGTGATCATGTTACTCGACTATGAACCCGAGCGTCGCAGGTTCGATCCTCTTGTTATACGCCACTTCATTAGTGACCTTGACTGAACTAAGAAAAGCGCAACACATTCTGATCTGTCGTGGCGCCATCTGCCCGCAAAAAGTGTAGCTGTTGTGGTATTTACATAAGACAATAACAGCCTGGACAGGGGGGAACTTTGGGTTATGATAATGTTACTCGGCTTCGGGAAAAATCCGGGGGTTTTATCCTCCGGATATGCATTTATTTCCAAATGTGGGGGTAAGGATGGGACCCAGGGCCATGTTGGTGGTTGAGACTGCCAATAGGATAATCTGTTCGCATTTAGCTGGTCCGAATTGTTATTGCTATTATTATCGATCGCATTACTGCTATTGTTATTATTATTGTTGATAGCATTGCTGCCATTGTTATTTGCGTTTAGGTTTTTCTTCTTGACATTTTCCTTGTTTGGTAGTTTATTATCCTTCTTCCGCTTGTTCTGCCGGTCTTTGAACCATATTTGCTGTGTTGTTGCTAATGCCACCTGTATAACAGTGCAGATCGAGGCCCACGAAATTCATCGTGGCAATGGGCAGAGGCTTGCGTTGGCCTTGC
This sequence comes from Trichonephila inaurata madagascariensis, assembly GCA_019973955.1. Taxonomy (NCBI): domain Eukaryota; kingdom Metazoa; phylum Arthropoda; class Arachnida; order Araneae; family Nephilidae; genus Trichonephila; species Trichonephila inaurata. The sequence continues at coordinate 457 of BMAV01010557.1, read as the reverse complement.
GAAACCAAAAGGTGACAAGATTTAGCTTTTGAAATTCTCACTTGTGAGAAAGTTAACTAACTAGTGGGAAACCACCGATCTCCACCTTCACAATTTGGATGGAACTGGAGGGGGGGGTATTTACAGCGCCTGCACCCCGTGGGGTTTGCCGGGCGGCCCCAAAAATTTCGGGCCCACTGATTTAAGAGCACGTACCCCCATTTTACCGGAGGGGTTTGGGGGAAAGGGGACGCCCCGGCCTTCCGGCAGGGGTCCGATGTCAACATTAGGGGTACCCATGGCCCGAACCCTATTCTGATGTGTCGTTCGACAGACAGAGAAGAATCGCAATCTATTTTTCTTCGTCGAATTCGGTATCGGTTTAAATGAAACTCTTTTTAATTGCCCGTTCTGTTGGGGTTGACTTCAAAAAAAATAACATAAAAATGCTGTTAAGAATTTTCCGTAATAAAATACA
>BMAV01010556.1:0-10286 GCA_019973955.1 Trichonephila inaurata madagascariensis | reverse complement strand
ATTAAAAAAATTTAACTTTTTTAGTTCTTTGAAGTTTTTTTTTTTTTTTTTTTTTTGAAGTTTGATCGCGCTCACCACCACGGGACCGAGGTTAACCCCGGGGCTGGGAAGGGTTGACTCAGCTTTCATTCCTTCATTTGGTCGATAAATGATCCCGCTTGCTTGGGAATTTTTCAGGGGGTTTTCCCGTCAGACTCACCATCTGATGGAACATCTGTCATACCTCGGGGCCCCAAGGAGCGAAAACTGAGTTGGGCGTGGCCGGGGCCCCTATGGGCTGTTGCGCCACTGGTGAAGTTATATATATGTCGCGGGGGAAATGGCGAAATTAGAATTTCTTTAAAAATCCCTAAGGAGATAATCAATTGACGGGGATGTTAAAATAACGTCTCTTAAAGGTCACTTTCTGAAAAAGAAAAAGGGATTTTATCAAACCCCTGAACTGTTTCAGTGAAATGATGAAATGAACTAGTCAGGATTTGCATTGGCAAAATGCTATACAGGGATGGGAGGAGACACCTGGAAGGGGGGGGGGCGAGTCCTTGTACTTCCTAACCATACAGGCAGTACTATCAATCCCCTAAATATCAATCCCATATCTTTAAAAAAATGGCACCATAGGCTTAACATAGGGATTGATTACTAGCCTAATTTTCTAATTATTTGTTAAATTGTTTCGAATAAATAATTTGGATTTCATTGACTATTGTTGTATTAATTTTTCACTTTTAAATTTGGCCCCTATTTGTTAAACAAACACTTTTAAACTCTTGATAATATTATTTCATCATTTCACTGAAACAGCTCATGGATTTGTTCAAATCCTTTACTTTGATCAAGGAAATGACCTTGAAGAGACAGTATTTTAACATCTACCGTCAAGTGATCCTCTCCCTTAGAGATTGATGATATTCCTAATTTCAGCATTTTCCTGCGACATATATATTGTTAAATATTAGTATTTAATGGTACCGATACCTAAAAAGGCATTTGTAATGTATGAGAATGCTTTTTTATAAAAAAGTATTCCGAGCGTGTTCGGATACCTTAAACAAGTAAGAGATACAAATTTATACTTTTTGTAATCAAGACGTAAAATTTTATACTTCTCGTATTTTAGATATATTCTTTCTTTGTGCATCGTTTGTTGATTCAGGTAAAATAGTTTTGAAAAAAAAATTACTATATTAATCAAATTTACAATAGAACGGATCGAAATTTTTTTTCAGAATTTCAAAAATATGATCTCTGATAAATAATTGAAGGGAAGATAAAATATAAATATTTTATGTTAAGTACTACTACAAGGTGGATGAAGTTTAGGTATTTAAGCTTTTTCAAGGTAAAACATTAAAGTAATTTTTGTTAAAGTTAAAAACTGGCACTTAAGTACTTTTTAACATTCATTGCGATGAGAGAACACATACTAAACAGTTACACGAAAAAAAGCATCAGGTATATCGAATAGCTTCTTTAGTATTAAATTTTTTTAAAAAACCTGCTATCGAAAGACAGTGCAAGGTGAAGCGTAAGCTTGGATTGGCCTGATTTGATAAAACGGGGGGAGAGATGGGGGGATTAAATGTTTCTAACTTTTTGGGGTGTGAATCTATATAAACTAGCACCAAACATTAATCAAAGACGATAGTTTTGGCGTGGTCGATAAAGTACTCGAGTTCGGCCCAGCGTACTCGGACTGAATCCTCCTTCATTGCGACCTGGCTGTGCAAAAGAGCCGCACCCTTCAAGAGCAGCAGTCGTGGCGCCATCATCCACCGCAAAAGCAACCGCCGTCAAACATTGACGTAAATAAGCCGCGCCATTTGGAAAGATTTCTCAGCCACAAAATGACGCAACCACCGCGACGCAAACCGCTTAAATGCTCGCTATGAATATGGTATCGTTCGTTCGCCTATTCGCCGAGTCACTGGCATGGGGGTATGGGGCAGTGTGATATCTATGTAAACTAGTACCAAATATCACGTGAAGACGATCGTTTTGGCGTGGTCGATAAAGTACTCGCATTCAAAACGGAAGGTACACAGATCGAATCTCTCTTCCCTTCCTTCACATTGTACTGTTCATTACTCAGTACTCAATTACCAATAATCATCGCTTTGGTTGTAACGGGTTCTATTCGCGATTCTTTCTAATCCTCCGGGGAAAATTCTTTTTAAACGTTGTATGATAATGAAACCACTTTCTGTGAAGGAACTGTAATTTTTGTTAATGAGAGTTGCTATTTTAAGTCGAGTGAAGAGGGAAGTTAGAGAGAGATTGGTATTTGTTATCATGCCGAAGCTAAAGTGTTAGAGATATAATAATTGAATCTACCGGAGTTCGAGTAAAAGGATCAGACTTGTCAACTTAGGAAGATTAGTATTGCTGCGGAATTACTCTGTAAGATGATTATTAACAGGGACGTCTTAAGATTTTTTGAGGGCCTGAGCCCCTATGCAAAAGTAGGCCCTGGGCCTCTACAAAAATGTATTATGTCCCTTGTTCGGTAGTCAAGCAAGTCTTGGCTTAATGTGGAAAACCCCAATTTAAAGCATATATTTGCTTCGTAAATCACTATTTACTGCAACCCCACTCAGGGTCAAGTGGGGAGAAGACCCAACGCTAACGCAGGGAAGGATGCAAACAATGTGCTCCTAAACGCAATTCAATAAATATATTTTAAAATTTAATACAATCCACATTGCTCATTTGAGTTCTTTAATACGACTCCGAACATCCCTTAAAAGTAGACAGTACATAGCATATACGTTGTCAAAAACTCGTATAAACAATAACCCGAAACAAATAAATGTGCATGACTTACAATCGCACAAACCGTCTAGACCGAATGCCGCTTTTTGACTGAATGAGTAATGATGGTGTACGGTGACAGGCCTTTGCCTAAACATGGACGACGATCATCACATGTTGCCGGTTGACATATTGTCTGAAATTCCCAGTTTTTTGGAGCATACAACCGAAAATAAGATTTGATGGTTGAAATTATTAAAATCGTGATCTTATTGACGCTGAGTCGAGAACGAGAAGAGAAACCCCATTGGGCTGAAGCTCCTCAGTCTCACCCAGCTTGTGTCCCCATGCTTTTGGCAAGACGTCCTGAGAGTAATCAATTGGTTGGTGAGATATATTTCGGCTAGTATTAATCTGACAGCTCCCTGTTTAGGGGTTGAATTTAGATAGTGATTTTATAGTCACAATAAAAGTGTTGGTTGTATAAATATGTGTCATCCTTTGGTGTATTCTTACACATCAGCGGTTGAGAGTTCGCTGCGGGGCTGTTTTTTGTAGAAAAATAATTTTATTTTGAGTATAATATCATTTAATATTAAAATTAAGACTTTTTCGATCATTTGTGACATTTGTGATCATTTCCTTCCCCTGAGTTCCATACCTGAATTGTGGAGGTGATAATCGGTGGTGTCGCCATCGATCGAAAAGATCTATCGTGCCTTCGAGAATTTGACCTAGATAAATCGTACTATCACCTGTATGGTGCTCAAGGCTAAGGCCAACGAGCAAAGCCTACTTAGCCCTCTCTTGCCACATGAATTTCGTAAAATTCTGATCGGACTACGTCAGACAGGTGGCATAAGCAGCAACAACAACATGAGTGAAGAATTCTTTACAGTCATGAAATTTACATGAAATATTGTGGGACAGATATTGTAAGAACTATAAAAGCTACACCAATGCTTTTCCTTCAAGAAGAGCAACTTTTACAAAAATTAAAGGGACCAGACGTAGCGGACGACCACCTGCACGAAGATTAGACGATGTTGAAAAGGACCTCAACTAATGGGAATCAACCGATGGAAGGCCGTCATGACTGATAGGGTCAACTGGAGGATCAGCGAGTCAGCCTTGGCCAGCAAAATGCTGTTGAGCTTATGAAGAAAGAAACACAGCACGATTCAATTGACAAAAACGGGTGAAAAAATCAAGCCATTAAAAAAATTTTTTTTTTTTGCATATTGTCTTATAATCTCAAATTTTGAAAACCCAAATAAAACCCAGTGTTGCACAATAACTACTTTTTATTCCAATAGCAAATAAAAACTTAAATTGATCTATCTCAGTAAGAAAAATCACTAGCTTTTCTTCATTTCAAAATGCCGCGCTCTTTTTTAATATTAACTCAAATGTTTATTATTTTTTCTAAATCAAGCCGCTATTAATACATGTAAAAAAAATCACGAAACAAAAACACATGTATTTTTAAACCGAAGCAATACTGAACTTTTTAAGAAAAAGTTGAATTTAGAATTTATACATTTTCAAGGACTACTCAATAAGCATTCATAATAATAATAATAATAATAAAAGTGCTTTTAGAATATCTATCATGTTACCACAAAAGTATTACCAACTTTTGTTCTACATAGTTGGACGTAATTGTAAATCAAATTTCATGTGCGCACTTCAATAGCTGCTGGATTAGTAGTTTTTTAAAACCACTTTATGAATTTTTAAAGTTAATTTAATTAAAAACATTTAATGGTTAGCTTTTTGGGGTGTTTTCAGCACTAAAACTGTTTTACATAACACATATACATAGAAAAGAAACAAAACGTTTTGTGAAATCCATTAAACCAGATTTCTTATTTTATTAATCGAACCATTTGCTTCCGTAAAAATAGTAAATGAAATAAAACCCACGAGTGATTGAGAGTTTTATAAACTATTGTTGATGGACCTCGTAATTTTCAGCCTCCGCCAGTGACGTGGACGACACCTCAGCTGGCACTAACTTTCTTTACCACCACACTGAACAGATTTAACGTGCATGGGCCTCCTCTACACGGCGAGTCTGAAGTGGCATCACGACTCGAACTCGTGATCGTAACCACTAGGCTATCGTAGCAGAGCCCTCTCAAGCAACTTTGCCGCCCCTGATAAAAATGGAAAATGCTACCTCTCTCCAAAGCAAAAATTATAATGAAATGAAAATTGTTCATTAGCTGGGGACAGCAAATCAAGTGTAAGACTTTGAATAAAATGAACAAAAAAGGTAGCATAACTATAAATGAATATATATAATTTTAAGTCTTAAAAAATACAAAATAATTCCAAATTGGCGACATAATTATCTGTTATTATTTCCAACGAGTAAATAAGAGAAGGAATTGCCCATTTCATTGCCAATTTCTTCGAGAAAGAATTAACTCATGGTGGGGATCAGAAACGTTTATTTTAACTTATAGTAACTACACCAGTGTCTACAATGCAAAACTTCTTCTGTCGCTCACCAAAAACATATACTCTGACCCTTTTGGATAGCTGACAATCTCAAACAAACCTATGGGTGAAAGGAATGTTCATAGTGACCACCTGTGATGGGGGAGAAAGATACTAGTGAAAAATGTGCAATAAATATCAAATTCTACTTTTTAAGTTACATGCCCCGGACTTGCATCTTTCAAGTTTCAACATAAAAGGAAACTGACATTAAACATGCAGAGTACAAAATAAGGAAATAAAATACATTAAATGAAATTTCAAATTCACGTCCAATAATTTGCCTCCGTTTACTTGTTCGATTACGAAGAAAGGAGAAAATTAATGAGTTTTCCTGTCACCTATTATGAAAGGGGGGTGTTTTGTAATGAAACAAATAGCCAGACGTAATCGTACGTCAAGAAGTGCAAATAAAACGGCTCGGGTTGCTTTTGATTACCCCATACTCTTCGCATTCACTTCTGATCTGTTCTTTTTACATTTTCGTCTGCCAGTCACACTATGGTGAGACTGCACGATACCTATTCGCTACTTTGGCAATGTAAAGCCGCTTTTAATTTTGTCGTATTGCTAAATGAGGATAAAAAGAAAGAGACAGATGATGCCAAATCGTCTTCGGGACTGCTGAATGCGGAACAGCTGATGATGCAAAAAGACAAGATGGAAGGTGGCATGGACGCTTTGAAAGGTGTTGGGAAGGAACTGGAAGAAGGGGTTACAAAATTCCCCAAAAGTTCGTCGAGGACATAGCAGAAGCAATCAAGCGCAGAAAATGGGGGAAGGTTGCTGAGGTAGGCTCAGAGATTAAAGAAGTCGAGCTGGAGAGCGCTGTGCCCAACGCCAAAGACGAGTTCGAGACGGTCGCATCGTAACGATAGAAGAGTACGCTAAAATGGTACCTTTCGAAAATGGCTTGGTTAGGTGGATGAATTATTTTCAGCAATCAATCACATGAAAATTAAAGGTAGAATTGGCTGTAAGTACAATTTAGAATTTAGCCGTTAGCAAGAGCGTATTTTGACTTGAATTGTTGTAATGAAATAGTTAATTTCCATCGATTATGTATTAGAAGCAGAATATCACTGTAAAAACTCAAAGCAAATCTAAATGCACAACTTAAGTGGTTTTCTCAGATACTACTTATTATTAAAGTGCTTTTTGTTAGTAGCCATAAGTATAAAGTAGAAACTGTTTACCAATACTAATGGATTTTTTAATGTTATCTTTTATTGTATCGTAAGTTATATTCGAGAATTTTACAAGCAAAGTAATGCATTTGTATATTATATTATTTTTGTAGAGAAACTGCATGAATATGAGCTTTATATTAAAGGTATTTTGCTATTATAAATGTATTGATTTTAGTTTTTTCCTGTGCTTTACGAATATTTTTCTTTTATATTCACCAAATGTATAAATATTAATAAGTCTCTGCTTGGTAAATTAAAAATTTGAATCGGTACCTACTTGAAAACATTGAAATTACATAATTAAAAATATATTTTGAATCGATATTGCTGGAAGTTTAAAATGGGACACTTCCATAATATCATTTTAGAAACAAAGGTTGTGTATACTTCAGAAAAGGCTATTAGTAAAATTTTAAAAAATGAAATGATTAAGAAAATAAAATGAATGTTTATAGATTAATAAGATCAAAATATAGCTGAAAATGTTTTAAAAAAGCGTAATTATGGATTTGAAAGAATAGTAAATGCAGCCATTTTTTCTTGCCAGAAAAATTAAATAGAAAAAAGAGTAAAATTATATAAAAAAGAAAAGATGAACACATATTGGTTAAAACAGTTTTTTACTAGTAAATACTATTTTGTAAAGAGATAGAAATAGTGTATGTTTTTGAGGCGCAGTACTCTTATTTTCACCCACAAATATACTTTTGCATGTTTAAAGTGACACCAAAATTTCAGCTTTATTGTATGTCATAGTACTTAAGGTATCCCACCGCATTCGAACTGTGGATTTCCAAAAAAGTGCATAAATGGATAATTTTTCAGCGATATTTAATGCTACTCAGATTGAAATTTATGCTTTTACATAAATTGTATATTTGACAAAAAAATATTTAATATAATATTTTGGCAAAAATTAACTTAAATAATAGTTTCTGAATATGTTCTCCTTTTGTAAAAAAATGCTTCTATTATATTAATATTTTTGCCTTGTACATAGCAGAGATCTCTTTACAGAGGATCAACTAAAATTTCTGAAAAATTCCCATTATTTTCAGAGTTACCATCAATTGAAATAACTGGTTGGCGTATTTACCTTAAAATTGCCCTCTGTTGTCGTAAAATATGGACAAACTCTCTATGTTATATATTTCCTGTGGCTCTAGTTGAGCTCCTGTAGAGTAGTGCCCGAGCCATATACACAGGCAGCAAAATAATATTTTAATAGAAGCATTTTTTCACAAAAGGAGAACATTTTGAAAAAAGATTATTCTAGTTAATTTTAGCCATAATATTGTATTTAAATAATTTTGTTGTCAAAATAACATTAAAAACAATTTTATACATGTATTCTAATCTATGATAAATTAAATATCATGAAAGTATCCGGTTTATGCGCTTTTTATAAATCACGAAGTCCGAAACGTATCGGATACCCAAGAGAGTATAATTATTCAAATGTTGTGTATTAATTATTGAAGGCAAGCATTTTAATACAAATAGCCCTCAGATCAAACAATATTTTGAAAAGAAAAACGAATAATAAAAAAAATTGTTCTGATCTTTTGTTTAGAGTAAAATTTGTAACCAAATTCCAGAATGCGAAAATTTTTTTGTCTTATTTAATTCTAAATTCCTCTTCAAAAAATTATACCTTTATTAGCCTTGTGTCACAGAATCTTGCGAGGAAATAGCTTTTCAAAAACGCGCCCAGAGAATACAAATAACATATGAAATAAATAATATAGTTTGAATGGAAATAAGAGTGAAGAGTGAAATTGATGATGTTATAAAACAGACAAACATTCCCTTCCATTTAAAATAAAAGACTTGTATAGTATTGAATACAATGCGGTATAAGTAAAGCTAAAATACGAACAACACCGCTTTCATTTACTACACGCATAATTCATTGATTTCAGAATCAGATTTCTTTCCTATGGTATTGGCTTACTTCCAAGCACACCGTTGGCCACCGTAAAATGCAAACAATCACCCGAAAGACAAGATAACACAACAAAATTTATTTTGTAGATACAACATGCTGACCAAGTATCAAATGATTAAATTTATAGACTTCGTGAAGTGTGGTTCCTGCCAGAATCAGCAGCCGTGAAAGTAGCCGCCATTGTTGGAGATCACCGCTGCCACACGCCTCGGCATTGATTCAAAGAGACCTTGATGTGTTCTTGTGGGCGCGAAGACAATCAGCTTCCGCAATGCTGCCAAAGCGATCCGGTGTGGCAGCTGGGGTGACTGGGGTCAATTGTTGAGCAACCAGCGACCCGCTACGTTTCTATTGCAAAGATCCGGAGAGCGAGCCGGGCCAGGTGCCAATTCAAACTTGGTATTGACAAAGAACCTTTGGCCGTCGCGCGCCGCCGCCACGTAGTCGCGCATCCCGTTGAACGCGTCGTACGGGCCCCTTCAGTTGCAAGGAAGAAATCAACCGGCTCCAATACCTTGAGATGTAGCGCGCTGGCTGCTTGAAGTACCGGCAGTGCGTACTCAGAGAGTGCAAGCAGAGGATATCCAATACCACCCCATACCATAATACCCGGTGCAGGACCAGTGTGCAGTGCGGCTACCGCGCTTCGTTCAGCATCCTCTCCACGGTCTCCAGACCCAGTAAACCACCATCGTGGTGTTGCAGACAGATGCGCGGAGACTCGTCAGTAAAGCATAACTCCCTGGCTCCATTCCTGCCGCCCACATCCGTCTTTCATCGCACCATTGGCGGCGGAGCATTATCTGTGGTGGTTCTGCGTCAAGAGTAGACTGGGCAATGGATGTCTTGCGGACAGACCACTCTGCTGCAAACGGTGTCGAATTTTTCCAGTACGTCAGACACTGAATGATGCGTTACAAACTCAATGTGGCTGTGTTAAGGATGATAAAAGCGACCTCGTCACCGACATACGCAATACAATTTTCCTGTCCTCCTGTGAAGTGGTGCCCCGAGGTGGATGCCGGACCCCGTCGGTCCGGACGTAATCTTCCTGCATCCAACGGTCGCCAGATATCCGCAGTACAGTTGTTTGTTTCATCCAACACGACTACCGATTTCCTGAAAGATAATCCGCAATCCGGTAGGCCAATTATCCTTCCTCTGTCGAACTCGGATAATTGATCAAAAGCCGATCGCCGTTTTCTATGTGACATAACTGATCGTTTTTAAAACCACAATAAAACATAAAATGTTTAAACTTCAAACTGCCTAAAACCTTACGCCTTAAATAGCACTTGAAGTGGCTCCACAGACGCGTGATGTGTGTCTGCGCTTGAAATTTAATCATTTGTATATCGGACCTCCACTCAATGCATGTTGTAAATTGTTATTTGCATGCTTCCTTCCTTCAGGGTGTTGCATTTACAGGCCAGCAGTGTATTTTTGTTTTCTTTTTATGTCTTACCCAAGCTGACGTCCCCAGGGTGTCAAAATAGCGGCCATCAAAGCGTTTTTTTGCGACCACCAAGTTATATTTCAAAAATCCACTTCAATCTCCTAGACATTTTTCCCGTATGTGATCAAAGACTGTCTTTATTTCAATAATTGGAAAAACAGAATACTTTATTCACGGAGAAAAAGACATACTCAAAAATGAGCATAATAAATATGCTTTGTTCAGATTTGACGGCATGCTTCCATCGAATTTGATTCGTTACATGTACTCAAACCCCAAAAATGTTAATTAATGCTTCCTCAGGACAAATTAAAAACATATCTTAGATTACAGGACCTTAAGCTATATACTGTAGCTGCCATATTTTGAAAAATTGAGGTTCGCCAAACAAAATTTAATTCTCTAGCAAATACGTAACTGAACGAAGTATTACCGA
>BMAV01010555.1:0-18930 GCA_019973955.1 Trichonephila inaurata madagascariensis | reverse complement strand
TGTTGTAAATTTTTTTTTGATCACCCCTTTACTTCTATTCTATAAATTTTCAAATCAGAAAATTAAAAAATTCTAAAAAACTAATGATGCAGTTTATGAAAGTTAAATTCACAATATTATAACTAGACATAATTTCTTCAAACATCCCACTCAAAGTTGAAATATTAACAATGTTTCAAGTAATAATTACTTATTTGTAAAAATACACTATAACAGTTAGAACTAAATTTAAAAATAAGTTTGAAATTATGAGTAACAAAAAAACCTTTACAAAACCCGCTGAAAATTTAAACAGTAAATCTTTTTTAAATGTAATTAGTAATTGATAAAATGAAAGAAAACTTTATAATCCTTTTTAGGTGTAAGTTTGGTTTTTCTTTATTTCATGTTTTAAAGTGAAATTTTTTAGTGTTCTGTCAGTAGCATTTGATGCAATTTCTGCAAGTTATTTTTTTCCCAGCCTGATGCACTAAAGACTTTGTAGGGGGTTTTTTAAGTCCTCATGCAAAAAGGTATGGGGGAAATTTAAAGACTTGAATGCAAGCTTGAATTTAGTCTGTTTCCTTGACAAAAACTTTTTTATGTAAATTGATAAACAGTCAGTCTTAGAAGGGCCACTTGTTTTAATAGAGTTTTTGACGACTGTTTAATTTTTCCTGTCCACCTATTTGAAACTCTCAGAATTTCCCACTGTTATTTAGGGGATGGAAAAAAAGAAGAGTAAGGTCTGAATTACTCAATCATATCCATATTTTGTAATTATTAAAAGTAATTTAAAATAATCATAAACGTTTTTTTTTAAAAACTTCATGTTTATGAGGTATTGAAAAAATGAAGCTGCAATATATGATCTGCTGATTATACCAAAAGAAATCTTAATATAAACATTACTACTTTCAAATGAGTGCTTATGAATTTTTTTTAAATATATAGAGATAAATTAAAAGTCGATTCAAAATTGTTTGCTTTTTTTTACAGTTAGTAAAAAAAATGCAAATTTATATATATTTTAATTATATAACAATAGTATGTTTTTGGAAAAGTAATGTTTTCCTTGTTTTAATAAACAAGTAAAAGTAGTCATGTTTAATGGAAATGAAATTAACTATATATTTACATAATAAAAAAAAAAAAATGATGGTGGTAAATAGATTTTTTTAATTTTTTTTAAATTCCTGATTACAGTAGGTGTGCATTTTTTGAGTAATAAAAAAAATTTTTATAGCTAAATTTTAATAATTTTTTTTTTTTGCATAAATTTTGTGAGAGTATATTTCATTTTTCATTTGAATCGCAATGCTAGTCACTTTTCTTAATCATGGAGTTATAGGTAATTTTCATTTAATTTATTTCTAAATGGATAAAAAATTAAAAAAAATTTTTTTTATTAAAACCGGATTAAAATATGATCAAATTTTTTTGACAAAAAAGGACCAATTAAAAAAAAAATATTTTTAAAAATACATTTGCATTAAAATAAATTTTTGTATAGTTATTATTTGAATAATTTTTAACTATTTCTTTTGAAAAGTTTAATTAATATATGAAAAAAAAAAGATAAAACTATTTAACTAGTATTTTTTAGCTTGTTTTTACAACTAATCTAATTGGATATTTTAAAAAAATAATTTTTTTGTCTATTATTTAAAATGTTTTTAAAAAATTCTTTTCATCTTACCCAAAATTTTAAAAATTGGTTGTTTTAAAATTTTGATATATTTCTTCCATATATTCATACAATTAAAATAAAAAAATATTAACAAAAAAAATATTTTTTTGCACCATTTATATTAAAATTTAATACATAAAACAATGAAATATATCTCTGGATTTCACCTTGAATTTAACAAAATACTTTTTATTTTTTCCTCAAATCTATACAGAACATAAATTTTTTAACTAATTCAAAAAGCACAATGGGCCCAAACCCCGGGCTTGTTATTTCTCATTTTGACATATTTAAACATTTCAAAATTATGATTAAAAAAAGGAAAAATTACATTAAAAAAGATAAAAGGGTATATTGCTATTTTTTTTTTAAAAGAGTAATGTCGAGGGTTTTTTTTTACTTACTGATGAAAGTTAAAAAATTTTTTTAAAAATTTTTTTTGAATGTATTTTTGGTTAATCTCTGCCTTTCACAAAATCTGTTAACCACAGCCAGTATACCTGTAATTTTGAAAACTGTTCAAATTATGGTATGACACCTGAGTTATCTTTAGTTTTCTCAACTTTACACTGCATCAATGTGACACCCCCGGAAGATTTAGTATGTATCAGCTTTGCCACATGGGGGTTTAAAGGAAGGATAACCAGAAATCCGACTCAACGAAACATCACCACCCCGGGGGGTTTGGTGCCAATTTTTGGACACCCGTCATTTTGATAGAGGTTTTTAAACATTTCTGGTTATTCACATATTTCTGACCAACACACAAAAAGGTTCATAACACAACCAATACGTCTTGTTTTTTGAATTGTGGTCAAATGGCGAATTTTAAACTAGTTCGTTTTCCCACAACTATACCATCCACGTGAGAATTTTTGAGCACAACCGATTTAATTGCATAAACCCCCACTATGATAGGTGTTTCAGGAAATGGATCTTGGGGCGCTCAGGTGAAACCATGTTAAAAAAATTAACTTGATTTAATCTTAATCTTTTACTTTAAAATATTTTGGGGAAAGTTAAGAGTAATATTTTTTTTTTTAAAAATTTTGCTTATTGTGTTACTCTACAGAAAAAGAGAGAGAACCTTTGAAATTTTTTATTTAATGGTTTCTTTGGCTTTGTGGTTACTTAAAAAAGTGGTTTTTTTTCCTTTAAATTTCTTGAAATTACGTTCTGAAAAAGCAATATAAATATGTCATGGATAATATTTCTTACATTCTTTTTACTCATTCTGTATTTTATTTGATTACTATTGTATATTTGATTTTATTGTGTGAATGCTTGATATACATATGATGTTAATAATACTATGATCAATGTTTACCTGTAACGAAATGAAGCTGTTATTCAGTTAAACATTTTGAACAGATTAAGTGATTTTTTCAAACAATAATTTGACTAAGAAGAAACACAAAAAATTATTTAAAAATATAATATAGCATAGCTTAATAATCTTAGTTCATTGTGTTTATCTTATATAACTCATATATATTATACCTTAAGTATATATAATCATTAATCATGTAAATTTTGCCATAAATCTTACTTGCGAACAGTAAATGGAAATAACAGATTAGGTCAAAATAAGATGGCCAGAATATATTTTTAAAACTCAGCCTTAGAACTAAGATTGTAAATTTAAACATAGTCTGGCACCCAACCCTTTCCCCTATATTTGCCTGAAAAAGCTGGGAAAAAATGGGAATAAGTTTCCCAAAAAGTACCTTTAAGATTATAAAATACAAAATGTTAGACTAAATTTTTTAAAATACTATAAAAAGATTAAACCATGTAAAACATTAATCACATAATGCAGCAAGAAGACCAAAAATCTGCATAAATATAGTAAATTTTTAAGAAAATCATTGCACATTACAGGGAAAAAAACATATCCTTCCCAAAATAAAAAAACCCCATCAACATGAAGAAAAATTGACAAGGTATTCTAGCTAAGGAAAGAAAAACCGAAAATAAAAATTATGTAAAAAGTTCTGTGGATGTCATGTTGTGAATGTATGAGGAATATAAAAAGTTTAAAGCAATTGAGTGAAATTGAATTTATTTGAAATGTGTGTAAAAGACAGTTAAAAGTATATATGAAATAAAAAAAACACGCAAATAATATTGGACTTATTAGAAATGTAAGAAAACGTTAGTCACACTATCTAAACAATAATTAAGAAATTAATGTTAAAAATGAAATATAAATTATTACAAAAATATTGCTGTGCTACAAATACATGTAAAAAAATAATATTTCTATAAAAAAAAATGTATATTAGAAATTGAAAGGTACCTTAATAATAAAATTTAGAAATATACTTTTATCAAAAAAAATTACTGTTAATTTATATCCCCCAAAGTAAAAAATTACTACAAGGCAATCTGTTTTAAGAAAGTTGTTTTAATGTGAGGTTAAAAAAATTCTAAAAAACCCAAAAATTTGGGGGGTGATCAAAATTTTACTTTTTTAAATGTAGCCCCATTAAAAAACCTTTTTTGTTTTGGAAACACACCAACAAGTTTGCCATCCTTAAAAGTCGAAGCTCCAGGGTCAATTTTCGGATCGGGCTGGTTGCCCGGATTCGGGCCCAGTCCCCTAAAGCCCCCGCGGAATGGGTGCGATTTTTGAATCTGTCGGGGCTCAAACGCCCTCCCTCGGTGGGGTGTGGTATTTGGGGGAGGGGGGGTGCCCCCCATATATGCACGACCAGGCTTTCCCCGGGGCCCGTTGCAAAAGCCCTCTTTATTGAACTTGCGACGTTATTCCTTTTATCATTAAAAATATTTTTGTTTTATTGCCGAGTTTTATTTATTTTTTAAATTTAACCCATGCGAAGAATGGGTACTTAAGCTACTGTTTTGTAACTGCGTATTGACTTACATAACAGTAATTTCTCATGAGTAACTTTCAGCTTTATTAAAATTTATATTTTTGTTATTAAACTCGTATGGGGAATTAAAAATTTTTTTGTTGCCTTCAAGAACAATTCATTAAAGACCACAATCAAGATATTGGATAAAGTATATATATCCAAAATGAACATTTAGAGACGGAAAAAAGTTCAAAGGGAAGGGGTAAAAGTTGCTTTAAAAAGAGGAAAATTTATTAATTAAGAAATGCAAAAGAGCAGTTTCCTTGCATAAATTTAGATGGGTATGGCCCCAGTAAGGGGGTCTAGTGGGTATTGATTTGTGGCCCAACAAAACCCCCTTTCCCCTTCTACAGTCTAGAAAAAGGGAAATATTTATATAATGTGTATGTATACAGTATATATATAATTACATTCATCTATCACATAATAATATCCCAAAAAAAAATGAAAAAAAAATGAATTTATAGCATAATAGATAAATCTAAAATATAAATACATAAAGGAAAATAATGAAATACTTACATAAAAAAAAGCATAAGAATTTTTATCAAATATAAACCCACCCCCCAATTTTCAAAAATTTTGTGAAAAATAAAAAATAAGTGTTAAGTGGTTTTTCATATCCAGTTTTCAAAATTAAAATAATTTTAAAAAGAGAACTAATAAGAATGAATAAAGTTAACTTTTTCCCAAATTAATAAACTTTTAAATACATACATGAACTTGTAATTGCTCTAATTACCCCATCCAACGAATTTTTTCCTTTCGATTCTAAGCCGCACTAGATTTTATGTAGCATTAACGTTGATATAAAATGGACTTTTCAAGTAAAATCGGGAAAATTTTTTTTTTTTCTGGGGAGCTATTTACTTGCATCTCATTCTATTTGAGCATTAAAAGAACATAATATCGCATTTTTCTCTTGTCAGCACTAAAATTTGAACCCGTTTTGTTCCCCACCCCCAATTAAATTTTGCTTTTAAGCAAACAAAAAACTTTTAAGATAAACTTCTTTTATTCGAATCAAAAAAATAATAAAACTAAAAAAAATATTAATTTTTGAAATCAATATATGTGCATTTCTTTTCATTTTTTAGAAAGTCTGTAAAAAACGGCTGGATGTAAAACCAATACTTTTTTCAAAATTAAAATTACAATCGAAAATTATTTTATTTATTTATTGTAAAACATTTTGGGTGCCTTTCTTTGGTGAGTTGAGTTGAGTTTGGTAGTTTTATGGCGCAAGCCGTTTTGGCTATAAAATACTGCGCCAAACATTCATAGGTCTGTGGTCTGGACGGGAAAAGCAGCCAGCCTACGACAAGATGGAGGCCTGAAAATAGAGAAGGATTACTGTGGGAACCCGGGGTCGTGACATCCGTGTTTACCAAAGATAGTAAACCCCTTGGGAAAAGGAAAAGATCACTAGAGAGAGAGAGAGAGAGGGTACCTCGCGCCGACACCCGTACCCACCTAAAATAGGGGAAGGTGAGCCCCTCGAGGGTTCTTTTGGCGAAAGGAGTTTAATAAAATGCATTCGCTCTGAATATTTGGTATGTAGCCGAAAACCAATATTTTTGGGGCAGCTGTTTCATAATTTTATCCAAGGATTAATTGCAATATAAATTTAATTTCTCGTATTTTTATAGAAGTTTGTGTTAAATCCGGGTAAGTTTAATTCAGATGTGCAATAAAAAGTTGCAATATATGTACTATAAGACTATTTTTTAAAAAATGGATTTGTATTTGATCTGTACTAGGTAACATACTATTGAATGGATTTCATTGAAATTTAATTGAAACCCTCTTTACTACCTGGATTTAAATTTAAGTTATATCTGAAATCATAATGAGTTAAAACGTTTATTTTAATTAATTAAAATATTTTGTTTTTGACAAAGGACTGAATAAATGGAATCCAATAATGCTGTTCTCTGGTTTCATGTCGCGGATTTATTGTTCGAAATTGACAGCAAAGATTTTACTGCTTTCTTCTAGTAAGCTCTGATAGCAATTTTTCCATGCAGAAAAAGTTCAATATCCTATTTTTAAAATTTTAATTTTATAGCTTGAAATACTGAATTGTATATAATCTGCTAACTCTTTAAACTTAAAGAAAAAATTTGAAACATTTAAATAATTTAAAAAAGGCAATCACACGTTGTGGTTACAGTTATAAAATTTGAGAAAGCATGTAGCACACAAACTTATATTTTATTTGGTATTTTTTTTTTTTTTTAATCTTTTAAAATTTTTGTACATATTTCCTTAACTCTTCAATTGCAAGAGATAATCGTATTTCTGTGTTCAGAGGTGCATGGGAGATGCGACATCACTTTCCAACCAAGGCCCAATAATTTCGTACATACTGGTAACGATGTAAGGTACAGATGCATCATACTTGAACACAATCTTTTTATAGATTAATATTATAGACGATCCAATTTTCTTTGGATTATCATTTATTTCGAAGTTTATGGAACTTTTAAAATGGCAGCATTTTAGTCATAAGGATTACCTTGGTTCTCACACTTGGTTGAGGCTTTTGCTGATGAGGGTCTAAAGTTCTATGAGCTCGAAATTAAGAAGTTAACCAGAACAGGGCCGGTTCTAGCAGTTTTGCCACCCCGGACAAAAACGAAAAATGACGCCCCTCTTCCAAAGTAAAAAAGATAAATTGTTCACACATAAATAGCTTGATTAGCTCTTGCGGACAATAAGGCAGAATAAGAAAATTTATATATAAATATGTATTAATCTCGTATTTCATAATCAAAATTAATATTTCTTCGTCGAACACTGACGTCGCTGTGTCTCCTAAAAGTAAACAGGGCTATCCATCTTGTCGGTCAGTTCTCTTGGAGCATTTCATCAAAAGCCACATCCAATAAAAAATCTTTACAATTTTGTTAGAGTTCCATGTAGCAGATGGTAGATCTTAGTCTTTTGTCTGCAATAGCTTACTTATTGGATTTATCCAACTTAAAATTTTATACCGAATAATAATGGAGCTTAGGAACTTGAATTATTTAACAGAGTTTAATAATCCAGAGGCTTAATCTCTTATAGAGTTGTTAATTTCAGTATTATTATTATTAGACACTAAATAAAGCATCATTAATACCTTTTTGACTTAAGGGTTTTATTGCTTTTATTCGGTTTTCACAGCGAATTGCACTTAGTGGCTTTAAAGTTAGGCCCTTTATATATTTTAATAGTATGATCTCTTAAAAAGTTGATGAAGAAAAAAAAAAATATTTTTGGACCATATTACACAAATAACAAGCTTCTAAGGATGTTTTTGCCACGTCTTTACCGACCAAATTTAAAAAGTGATTACTACATGGCTCGTATATTGTTCGTGGATTTGACGTCCTAATTTAAAATTGTACCCCTTAATTTTTCGCATATTGGCTCCTTTTTTGTAGAACTGACCCCACATATCCAGCAAATTTGACCCTAATTTTTTAAAGTTTCTCAAAAATTAAATTTGAAAGCTCTTCCATCATCTTCAGTCCATCTTTCAACCGGAAAAAAAATTAATTAATATTTTAACAGTACCTTCATTAAAATTAGATTTCTCAATAGATACATATTTTACCCAAAATGTTTTTTGTTTAATCTTATTGGAATCAAGAGGGCTATCAAAAATTTTTGAATAATATATAGCTAGTTTAATTTTATGAACAATGTGCAGTTTAATATTCTCATGCAAAAGAGAAATTATCTCGTTCTGAATTTTTTTTACTAGGTAATGTACTTTAACTTCACCCTTTTTTAGCACTCTTCGGATGTGCTCTTGCATTATTGAATAAAATTTTTATAATTGAATTTTTAGTAAAAAATTACCATTATTGGAACGTTAAGTTTATCACTCTTACCCAGAAAGGCTAAATAATTTTGATCAAGCATTTTCAATGTTGCTACAATGAGTAGAAGCACCTCGCACTAATAGTGAGTTTCCACATTAATGTCTGAGAGTCACTGTCAATTGTTTTAGAACATATTCGTTGTCTAAACTCATTCCATGACTTTTGGCTTTGACTGAGGTTTTTTACTGTTTCGTGTTCTTTTAAAGTTTCAACGAGGTGCTTCCAACTTTTAAAACCTTCTATGGAAAGAGAACTAATAGCATAGCCATACAGTTTGTTGCAAAAACAATATTCACACTGTTTTTTTTTTTTAATGGGATTGACTAACACAATCAAAACGCGTAATCTTTTCACCGTTTTTTTAAAGTTCTGGTATAATAATGTGAGCTACTTCTTCGACTGGTGTCGTCATAATTTAAGTTATATTCTGTCAATGACTTAGGTAGACCTTCTTTTACTAACAAATATCAATTGGCATCTGATAGAATAGATGTCCAGGTTCATTTATCTCTGAACTTAATATTCTCTTGAAAATATCGTAGTCTGGATTTCAGTGGAGGAGTTCCTACAAGAGCAGTACCACTAGCGGTTATGGTTACTTGATCTGCATATCCTCACCTTGAAAAACTAAGATTCTTATTCTATATTATCTTCCTTTTTTCTAGCGCCTTTTGAGTAGTACACTAAACTTCAAGCTTGCTTTTTAATGGGGTCTTTCCGATACTTCAAGCAGCAATAACATAATCACTTATAAAAATATACTTATTATAGAAAAATAGTGTTACTAAATTTATTATTATTATCATTTGATGATTCAGAAAGAAAAAAAAAAAGATCGAATTGTACAGTAAACAACACACAAATAAACCCCACAATTATTTTTATACTTGGAATAGTAATGAAGGCTGTGAAATGTCTCGTTGCGGAAGTTCTCTTACGAAAACAAATTTCTTGTCAACAATATTATTACGATTCAATCCGATGATAAAATTTTACAATCCATGAATTTCTAACTATAACTATGGCTACATATATGCAAAAAAATTTTATTGACAATAAAATAACCGAGTTTTCTTTTAACTCACTAATTCTTTCAGTTGAAATCGTTATTCATTTATATGTATTTATTTATACACATTTAATAAATATATACAGGGTGTCCAGTCTTAATGTGACCCAATAGCTAATTCCCGAACCATTCGGTTTAGATATGCACTTCCAATTTGAAAAATGTTTAAAAATAGGTAAAGAATGTTTTTACGTGCTTTTCGAACCAAAAAACCCATGTGGAAAAAAATTACAAAAATTGAATTTTTATACGGTCCCCACAGATCCTATCACTTATATTTAGGAAAAGATGCAGTACACAAAAACAAAGTAAACACAAAAAGTTTCATTTTATTACGATAAAAACTGGCCGAGTTATGGAACTTTGAAAATCATACATTTCATGCAGTTTCTGGGCCATTTTCAAGAAGCTAATTAAGGGCCGTCTCCAAAGTGAAATTAATTGGTACTTTGCCAGGAAGCTTTCGCTCTTGTATGTCATTCTTTCGTAAATCGTTTTTAAATCTATTGTTACAATAATTGAGTACTTAAGAAATAAAACTCACTCTGTATACATGTAAAACATAGACAAAGTAAAATATTTTGGAGGAAGAAAGCAGTTCGAAAAAATAGGTTTATTTGCTGCGGTACTGATCATGGCGAACGTTAAAACTCTGTTGTATAGTCGTTTGCAATTGCATACAGTCGTATTCTAATATTACGAATTCTAGAAAGGGAGAACGAGATGTATACAAATGAAGAATACTGCGAAATGGTACTGTTGTATGGGCAGTGTAATCGGAATAAGAGACAGATGGCAAGACTTTATGCCATTAAATTTCCCAGTCGAAGACATCCTTATTGTACAATCGCCAGTGCTGTTCAACGCTTGTACAAAACTGGGAGTTGTCACAGACGTATTCCCTTGAGATTGGATCATGATGTTGACTAGAGCAGACGTGTGCGTCTGAGCTCCGAGACACTCGTTTCATTCCACATTCAAGATGTCAGAAATGGAGACTGATTCTCAGATTCCTGTTGATGATTGTTCTAAGAAGAGGAGGATATGCTCTGAAATTAATGGACACAGCATGCTTGCTGGCAACTATCAAGATTTATGCAAAACTCCGGATACGGCAGAAAACTACGAGATGAAGGAGGTTCTCCGAGCTGCCCTGAAGGAAACCTTACAGAAAAAGTCTGATTTGTGTGTGGTGAGTGAACTTCGTTCCCGCCCCCCATGTACCTTTTTTAACTGCCCTTGTGACGCAGAAACTGCTAAAATTTTAAAAAATGAACCCAGTACTGAAAAAGCTAACCAGGATAGCCCTAATTCTACTGAGACCTTTACTACCCCCAAGAATGATAAAGATAAGACCAAAAATAAAAATAAAAAATGCAAAATTAAAAAGGATTCCTCGGAAGACTTTGCTTTTCCCAAAAGGACCGCCAGACCTGTCTCTCCTTTGGTAAGTGAGCCTATCGCAGTATCCAATAGTTTTTCAGATCTCGAATCTGAAAATGAACATGCGCAAGTTGTGCAGTGGAACCAGATAAAATAATTGAAATACCCAAACCAAAGCCCCCATCCCCTATCCACTTAATGATTAAAGAGAACTTCAGAGAACAACTTAATATAATTTATAAAAAATTCCCTAACTTAACTAGCAAAAATGCAGGAAAATTTATCAAACTTTTTGCTAATGGTGATAACGAGTATCGTGAACTTATCCGAACTTTAGAAGCAGACCCAGACTTTGAATTTTACGTAATAAAACCTAAATTAGATAAACCAATTAAAATTGTAATTAAGGGACTCCCACAATTTTCACTAAAATTCAAGACATAAATTCAGATTTACAGGAACAAGGATTTATGGCTGAAAACATAACTCAATTTCTAAAAAGACTAAGGCTAAACTCCCATTCTTTCGTAAACCCCCCACGCAATGCTCATAACTTAAAAAATTTTCGACCTTTAAATTCCCCTTGGATATTTACAAATTAAGGCCGTATCCCCGTACAATTTAAAGAAATTTTTTCGTTCAATTCTGAAATTTTTACCGGGCCCATAGCCCGCTTTAGAAAAATTTTTGCTAGGAGCTAAAAAAGTTTTTCCCAAATAAAACTTAAAATTTCCACCCAAAGGGGTTCTTCGGCGCCCCCCATAAACAGAGCCCTCGGTTTCGTTAACACTTCAGATATGCCGTAAAATTTTTTAATGGTGTATAATTTTTTTAACGGCGTATTATTTTAAATAGAATGGTGCTCTTTTTTTAGTTTACACCCATCAAAACAATTGAAAGCGAAATGAAAGAAAAAATTTTTTAGTTCATTTTCCGAAGCAGAAAAATCGGCGAGAAAAATTGGAGATAGAGCGCGGTGACGTCAGAGAGTGTCGTTTTGTTTACGGCAACCCTTTTCCCCTAGATTGGGCCCAAAAAATTGGACGAAAAAATTGCAAAAAAAATATACGGGGATACGGCCTTTAGAGTTGAAGGTTCCCTAGTCAGAGGAGTCACTCAATGCTTTAATTGCAAAATTTTTTTCACACGGCGAAAAAAACGCCACTTAAAAAGATGCCTTAAATGCGGAAAGGGAACACGCAACGAACAATGCCATCGGAGAGGCAGGAAAACCCCATATTGCATTAATTGAAAGGACTACGGTCCCGGCCTTTTAAACCGGCCTAAAATTTCCCCTCAACCTAAAAGGGTTGCCCCCCCAATTTCAAAAAAATTGGAACTGTTTGTAAGTAAGGAGTTTCCTTCGCTGACATTGTTAGCGGAGTCACCTCCCCCTACCCCAATTGTAAATGTCAATGAAAAGCCAACAATTTAAAAATAATAGCAAAGAACCGGGGAAACCCAGTGGGAAAATAATTAAATGACTTACCAAATTGAGTTTTAAATTTTAAATTTTGAAAATATGAAAAAATCACCAAAATTTACAACTCTTGCCTGAACTTAAAAATGCTGAAAATAATACTGATCAAGCCTACTTAATTGTAAATTTGGGGAGATAACTTTTAATTTTTTTAAATACCCTTAATACTATTATACTTTTTACTTTTTACTTTTAATTCTTTTAAATATTTCAATTGATTCTCAGTATTTTTTTTCTAAATAAAGTTTTTCCAAGTTCACTCCCATCAGCCAATCCCAACCCCTCCCCGGGAAAATCCCTGCCACGCCATTGGTCCATGACACGAATCCAGCCTCCCCTCTTCACCCGCACAACACCGGCCC
Organism: Trichonephila inaurata madagascariensis; assembly: GCA_019973955.1. Classification (NCBI taxonomy): domain Eukaryota; kingdom Metazoa; phylum Arthropoda; class Arachnida; order Araneae; family Nephilidae; genus Trichonephila; species Trichonephila inaurata. The sequence goes on along the minus strand of BMAV01010555.1, from coordinate 6,216 downwards.
ACTTTTTCCCGATAAAGGACGGGGGATATCGTTATCCCCGGTTCTTAAATCAAATCAAATCAAAGACGTATTCCCTTGTCTCGTGCCACACCTTTTGCTTTGGGGTACCCCCTGAGGATGTTTTGGGGCAAGGTTTTCCAACCCCGGCCCGCCGAAATTTTTGGGCCCGCGCAGTTATTTTTAACTTTAATTTTTTTTTTTTAAAGAGGGTTTTTTTAAAAAATAATCCCTAAATGTTTTTATTTTATCACCCCGTTCCTTCTGTTCTGGAATTTTTTTTTGAAATTAACTTCTTTTTGGCATGGTAGGGGAAAAAAAATTTCGCGTTCAAAAGGGTTTCGCGACGAAAGTAAGGTAGAAATAAATGAAGTTCCAACTTTTTCCACGTTTTTAAAAACTCCATCTAATTCAAATACTATCTCTTTCAGACAAAAAATAATTATAGAATTGGAAAGAGCTTTTTTTTGCCACGTTGTGGTATATATTTCTTTACAAAATAATGATATTTTCTATTTTTTACGATTTTTTTTAAAATGGTACAAAATTGACACGCTTTTATGAAAATGATTTCTAAATCATTCCCTTTCTATTTCCTTTCGCGTTAATGAATTGATATTCTATTCCAAAAAAAAATTCATGCTTTTCTCTTTTAGAATCAGTCATTTAAAAAAAATGCCGAAATTTTTTTTTTACGATTTTTCAAAAAGTACTCAAAATTTTAATTAAATATTTAATAATTTCATTATTTATAAGAATAATCTCACGAGAGAGAGAGAAATTTTTTTTGCATATGTAGAATAGTATTATCCGTAATTTGACAAAGATTGAAACATTGGTTTAAAAATTACGGCTTTTAAAATTTTTTGTGTTTTTCGTCTATTAGCCATTTTAAGAGAATTTTTTTATTAAAGTATTATTCTTACATTTTTTGTTTAAAAATTATCGTTGTTTGCAATCGATGTGTGAAATTGAAAACCATTAACTTAAAAATTAAGCCTTCAAAAAATAAAAACTTTAATAAAAAACCCGATTTTACGAAAAGCCAAGGGTTTGTTGACGAAAACCAATTTCACGCCAAATTGGCAATCAACATCTGCTTCATCACGTCCACTTCACATTTTCTCAGGAGTTACATTAGAAAAATTAGAGACTATAACAAATGAAAATCACCGAATTTGGCGAGTAAAAAAAATGCGAATGAAACATTTATTTTTGTTTCAATAATGGTAGTACTGAGCAACATTGCATAAACTAGGACCTATTGCAAAAAAAAGTGAAAATTTAATGCCCAATGAAGATTTATATCAATTAATGAGAATATCAAACGAAAAACAAAAATGACTTTTACTTCATGTTATTTCGCATCTTTTACCATCAGATCTAACTCCATTTGAAATATTTTTAAGGCCCTGCCAGATGCGGTAAAACGTTCGTCATTAAACTTTTGATGAAAATATATAATCGCTATACGGACAATGATGGATACTTTCAAAGTTGTAAAGCAGCAGTAGCTATTTCAGGAACGACTGTTCATGTTCATGCAGGTTTTAAAAATGTCTATATCAAGATTACTTCCGTTACATTCTGAAACTGCTCAACTCTTTTCAAATACATAAAAGTCATAATCATTGATGAGATAAGTAGACAGTCCAATTATTATTAAAGGGTTGTTTCCCAAATTAAAACAAATAACTAGAAATTTTCAGTCAAATTTTGGTGGATTAGATATTATTTTAAGGCCAACGGCCATATTTTCAAAAACTACCTTTATCCAACAGATGGCGTTGTTTGCAACTCGGATGACGTCAAAGCGATACAGTTTGTAAAAAGATAACCCGTCGTTACTATAGCAACGAGGTGTGGTGAAGAAATGATTGACAGATATAGTTTTTTAGAACGCATCCCAATTGCAGTAAAATAAACAAACTATTAAAAACCATAATCAAATGGTGAGGACAACGAGGGGTGCAGGGTTTGGGTTTAAGGGGGGGAAAAAAAGAAGAAAGTTTTTAAGTGCTGCTTTTTGAATTGAGCAGAAATGGGTGCGCAGTCTTTTTTTTAAACCGTGCAAATATTTTGGGGAACAACAAGTGAATGAACAAGTACGTTTACATTTTTTGGTTATCATAAACATTGCCTATAGGGTTAAGAATAAAAAAGGAATATTTGTCTTAGCATATTTAATCCCAAATTTGTTTTGTTTTGTTTGATAGGTATGTAATAAATTTCTTTCTGCTCATATCTTAGATACAAATTTGTATTTGAAATTGCTATGTAAGAATACTCATCAGGAAACAATCATTTTCAATTTGAGTCTTTCACAAGAAAATGTTACTTTTCTAAGAAAATAACCTAAAGCAATTTTTTCACAAATAGTTCGTATAATTCTGTTTTCAAACACATCTATTTCTTTTTTTACAAATTAATGTTATTATTTCCGATACGCCTGAAAATATGACAAAAATTTCACTAAATTACAGTCGTCCCTAAACCTGAAAAAAAGTTCGTTTGGAAAATTTCGTGAAATGATTTATCTTTCAATATAGTTTAAAAAAACCACTTAAAACAAATTTTGAAATAACTATACATTATTATAAAATTAATTGTTCACACACCTTTTTGTAAGTTAATATCTATTTATTTTACATATCTTACCTATCAAAAAGAATTTGGCTAGAAAAGCAGGGAAAAAAAACAACTTTGTCAAGAAATATATATATATATATATATATGTATATATATACTTAGTATTTCCAACAATAAAAAATTACTTTTGTATTATGATTAACGAAAATTTTAATAACATTTTCCAATTTTAAGCCTACAAGTAATTTTAAACATGCATATTTTATGGCCAGTAATTTTAAGAATGCGTGTCCTTCCATTTAATTATTGGTTAAGTCTATTAATTTTGTTTCGAGTTGTTTCGGTTTTTTTTAAAAAAAATGTTTTCTCTCATTCCTCGCATCTTTGCAGTGCACGAAATACCTCATCAGGCGTACTTTTTTTTCACACAATTCAAGTGTAATCGTTTCAAATGATTTTACTTGCTCATTACATCACATGCCGACTATATTATATTCATCGAATTAATTTCCAAATTAAGCTTCCTTTTTATTACACTTCCTTAAACTGGTATGAAATTGAAAACCTGTTTCCTTGTTGAATTTTAATAAATGTTCCTATAGATAATCCGAGAAAAAGCATGAATATTGTTAAATTTGGAAACCTGGAAGAAATATGAACATTTTTAAAATATAAACTAAAATGTTTTAAAAAACTAGCTAGAGTTCTCAGATCTAAATTTATATAAAACTTTTATAGAACAGATATATATATATATATATATATATATATATATATATATATATATATATATATATATATATATATATATATATATATATATATATATATTTCATAAAGACCCAGTTAAATTTAGGACAGTTACAAATGGTTTTAATACATATATCAGCAAAACAGGCAAAATTCTCCATGAAATATTGCATGAAACAATAAATAATCTTAAATCCTCAGCCATTCTTAAAAATAGAAAAATCACTTGTTGAAAAAATGAAAGATAAAAAATTTATTCAGTCTATAGTTTAGATTTTGAAGATCTCTTTAACTCTATTAATATTGATGATTTGATTAATATACTTGTAAATTTACATAAAGACAATTTATTTAATAATGTTAATTATGATAGATTTGGTTCACTACTTAGGTTGGTACTTAAAGAGAACTATATATATCATAAAGGTAACTATTATCAGCAGATTAAAGGATTGCCACAAGGTAGCCCTGCGAGCAACTGTCTTGCCAATTTATACTTACATTATTTTGAAAGTAGTTACATTAATAATTCTAAATTTTATATTTATCGTTATATAGATGATATAATCATTTTGGCAAACAAGCCAATTTTATACCTAACATTAATTTTTATCCACAATATCTTAATTTAATACAGACTAATAATAACAACAATGAAGCAAATTTTCTTGACATACATGTCAAATTATATGAAAATGTAATAGTTTCTAATATTTATGATAAAAGAGAAGATTTTAATTTCAATATTATAAAAGTTCCTCATTGGGAGAGTAATGTACATATTTCTATATTCAGAAATATTGTTATTAATTATATACAACGTAATAAATTTCTTGTGTCAAAAAAATCAGACATTATAAATAACTATATACATTTTACTAAATATTGCTTAAATCAGAAATACCCAATTAATTTTATTAATAGTTATATAAACAAAGCTATTCAAAATAGTTAGGATTAAAATTATGAGATTGTTAATAGCTTATTACTATAAACAAATATTTTGTTATAGTTATCTCCATAGTCTAATATTAGCTTAGAAATTACTTACTATTATTTTATTCATATTTACTCTGGTGTTATTATAGTTATGCTATAATATGCAACTATTATTAATTTTTTATTTCTATTCCTTTTAATCTTTTGTTAAGTGCTACATTTCAGCCACTCTTTTGATTTAAATCTGTATTAGGGTATAGAATCTGGCAACAAATTGAATGTTTCCACTCAGATTTAGCGCGGGCTTTGCATTTTTGTAAGTGCAATTTTTAGGTAAGTTACCTCTATCTTGTAATGGATTTAGATATTTCTATCCATTATTTCCTATTGGTTTTTGCTCAGTGTTATTTACAAAAAAAAAAAAAAAGGGGGGAAGGTTGGTTGGCCAAAAACATGTTCAACCCCACTTTTATATAAATTAATTTTATATAATAACTGTCCTAAGTCAGTAATGTTCATAGCACTGCAGCATCCATTTTATATTTATTATCTCGATTACTCTTTTGTCCTTCATTGTGTGATTTTCCTGCTGTCTATGTGTTTGTCGAATGTTATTGTTTGGATGTGATCTCTTGTTAGTAGAGAATTGGCCTATATATATATAAGTATCTTCAAAAAATTTCAAAATTATCTTGAACAGAAAAAAAAATTTTATTGAATAGAAAACCCTTTCATATCTTCCAAAATGAAAATCTGAGAAAAACACATATAAAATTTGTAAAGGCATAAAACAGAAACTAATAATGTCTGTAAATCTCTAATTTTTAATGCGTTTTTTTCCTATTGAAGAAGGTAGTAATATAGCTTGTGTAATTTTCTATGAGACAAAAATCGTTTTAACCTATAATTATATCATATAGGAGCTAATCTCTGACTGCAATGTAATGGTATTAATAATAAATCATTATTATTGTTGTTACTAAAATCAATAACTGTATGAATCAAAACTTGAATTTTACTTTACATATGCAGCATAGAATAAGTCTAATTGTCATACATCACTTTGACACTATTGGTACTGCAATTCATGGTTAGCTGTTCTGTGATTAAATGGTTTAATTTTTTTGATAAGTATGTAACTATCTTTTTATGGATAATGTTTAAGAAAAAGGATTTAAATTAATTATTTATAAAGTTTCATTTTTAAAATTGGTCTTTTAAATAAAATAACGTAGTATATATATACATTACATACGTTCAATAAAAGTATATTAATCACTTGAATTAATGAAATTATATACTGATGTATAAAATAACACTTTGTTATAAGCAGATTTCAGCCTTTATTAGTATATGTATTTTTATGTTACTAATATCTTTTGAATTGTGCGTTCATTGAAGATATTTAATTAACGTAGTAACTCTTTTATAAATCAGTACAAATAATTGGATTTTAAAAATATGAAGAAGCCAACTAGCTGCTTCTTTGGGATGACAAAAAAGATCTTCGGGAGTAGAAATTTCTTTCAAACAGCTAAAGGAAACACATTAACAGCTAGAATGCACAAGTTTTTCTTGCATAATGTACGATGAGCAATTAACGTCTTTGAACAGTGAAGAAGAGCAAACAGGGGTTAAGCAGTCGTAAAAACCACAGATTGGGCTTGTTTCCCTCCCCCTCCATTGTGGAGGGACCAAGAGAGAGACACCAGATACTTTTTTTGTCTTCAGTTTATGTCGCTTAAAATGGAATTCTTAGTACACAGTTTTGTCGTAGTTTCATGAATACCAGAAATAATAACATTAATTTATAAAATAAGAAATGGAAATGTGGTTAAAAAAGATTATAACAATTTATGAAAAAGTGCTCTAATGACCATTTTCACAGAAAAAAAATGACTTTTTCTTTTAAAAGACTCAATCAAAACTTTTTTTTTACAT
>BMAV01010553.1:0-75318 GCA_019973955.1 Trichonephila inaurata madagascariensis | reverse complement strand
TTTTTTTAAAAAAATTTTTAAAAAGTTCAAATACTTGCTGTGCTATTGCAATAAGTATTTTGTGTTTACTCATTATGCTAGCGATTAAGTAAATGAATGTATAAAGAATAAAATAATCCAAATATTGTTTAAATTTTCAACAACTTATGATAGCTTCTTTGGTAAAATATATGAAAAGGATCTGCTGTTATTAAAAATTCATGTTTTTTATATAATCCATACATTCGTATAGCAATAATTATAAATTAAAAGGAAATTTTAGTTTTTTTCTTAAGTAATATATGTAAGAAATTTTGAGGTTGCGCTTAAAATTGTACAAATTTTATTCTAGCACTTGAAATATTATGTGCATCCTCTTGGAGATATATGTTCATAACAAAAGATATACACTCACTTCCAAAAGTTAAACACGAAGATGTAAAATGCAAAAAAATCAACAAATACTGCTTTGATTGACAAAAAATTTGGCAGTAAAGTAGCATACATATTTATACATAACACAAAATCAATAATTATACACAGAAGTGAAAACAAAATTAAATTTTAGTAAGTTATCAGATAATGTCATTCTGGAGACTTAAACAGAATTATGCATAAAGTGAAAATAAATAGCATAAAATGAAAAAAAGGACATTAATAGGGAATGTGATCCCCTATCACTGTATGCAAAGTTTACACCTTCTGACCATGCTTTCAATTAGGTGGTCAACCACCGCAGAATTAAGCGATTGCCATTTTTCTTGTACAGCAGTTTCCAGCTCAATAAGAGTGGCTGGAGGTGGAAATGTGAAGATACAGCATGTCCGAGAGCATTCCAAAGATTTTCAATGGGATTAAGGTCGGGCGAATATGCTGGCCACGCCATACGCGCAATCCTTTCACTCTCTAGGTAGTCATCGACGATGTCGGCTCTACGGGGACGTGCGTTATCGTCTATTAAAACAAAAGTAGAGCCAACTGCTGCAGCGTACAATCTCACAATGGGTTCTAGGACTTTATCTTGATACTGGACAGCCGTCACAGAACCCCGTTTAAAGAAGTGCAGGTCGGTGCTGTATACTAATGAAATCCCTGCCCACACCATAAGGCTTCCGCCTCGGAATGCGTGATGTTCGGTGATGTTTCGGAGCTGATTGTGTATTCCTTGCTTACGCCATATCCTTATACGCTTGTCATCTGGCTCCAGAGCAAATCTTGACTCATCAGTAAACATGACATTGCCCGAGTCAGACACAGTCCAATTGCCATGTTCCCGGCACCACTTTAATCATGCCCCTCTTGATGGGCGGATAGAGAGACACAAACTCGAGGTACCCGGGCATACAGTCCATTTATGTGTAATCTTCGGGGCGTACAGTAGCTGCAGATATAGTCTTACCAATGGATGCTGTAACCATAGATGTCACACGTGTGGAGGTCGCTCTGCAATTCCGCTTGGTTACAATAGCAATATATCGATCTACCGCGGGGGTTGTAACCCTTGGGCGACCGCCTACGAACCTTCGGACAACAGTCTGTGTGTTTTGAAATTGTTTCCATAAATCTGAAATTACAGAATGATGAACGCCGAAGAAAAGAGCAACATCTGTGATCGACTGTCCTGCTTCAATACGCCCCACAGCACGCCAACACTCAGAATCTTCCATTCGTTTTCTGGAAGTCATAGAAACACGTATGTTTAGAAAAAAAAAATTATACGAAAGTTTTAAACATCTTCTATATCAGCGCTTACACAATCAAGTTCTGTAACTCTTCATAAGGCTGGCTTCTTATAAGACTGCCCTTTGTGCATATTTCTTGACATGAAAGCACGATTGGCTGTTACCTAACATATTTGCATGTTTCCTTCTACCTCTGCAGTGAATTGCATCCTCTTCAATTCTGATTGGCTTCCGGAAATTAGCATTTTCCTCTCCGTGCTTAACTTTTGGAAGTGAGTGTGTATTACCCTTCCTCCCTCAGTTACTTATATTAGAAAAATAAATAAGCCATTGCCACTTAGCCTTTTCCCATGATGAATTTCATGGGCCTTGATCTGGCCTTTGCCGATCAGGTGGCATTAGTAACAGCAAGAAGTTTTATAATATTGTCTATTTTTAGAATTCTTTGGTAAATATGGGATCTCTACATATTTGGTAATTTTCTGCTGGCGTTTTCATACTCAGTATTAAATTTTATGATTCTCAATATAAATTTTTAGCTATATTTAAATTGCGTTATCATAAATTTTTTATTAATGTTTGGTATTTATTAATTTTAGTCTCTAATATCATTCATATTTATTATTAATGCAGTAAAAAATATTTAAAAGGTCACAAGGGGATTTGACTTAACTTATGATATTACCCGAGGCATGACATTTCTTCTCTCAATACAATTATATTTATTTTTTTTTTTTTTTTGTGAGAAAATTATTGAAAAATTTCGATATTTTTTCGTAGACCTAGGCGTGTTTACCTCAGGGCTACTATTTTTAATAGATGACATACAATAACAAATAAAAAAACAAAAATATTTCCCAAAGTACGTTAGCATATTTTGAAGGTTGCAAAAAGTTTCCATATTATCTTTTACTAAGAGATAGACTGATTTTGCTAAGAATAATCGTTACAATCGTAATAAATATTGGGTGTTACCTCATATTTTCCTTTTTGTTCTCTGTTACGTCTAATTAATAAACAAAAATTTTTAAAAAAACACACACGTTACGTGGAACAAAATCCTTGACAATTTACTATAGCTGAATGTATCAATGAAATTAGGGAGATAATTCTTTCCTCATATTAAAAGGTGGGGTTCTTGGACGCGTTATCGAACGAGTGTGCGGAAAAGCGGGTGAAACTGCATTTTTTCCCATGTCGATTACCTTGTGGAGTTTGGTATATAAAGTTGAATTTTCGTCAAGATAGATATTACTTTCGTGCTCAGATATTTGAGTTCAAGAATCTACTTGCTATCAATATGATCGCTAAGGTAAGTATTTTTTACTATATTCTGACATTTTATGCTTATTGCCATAAAAAATGATTTCCATAGAAAGTACTAGTTCTATTTTTAAGAATATTGTAAAAACATTTGAAATGGCACAATACCTCCCCTTTCTTCCCGGGAAAGTTTTTAATTTATTGTGTTGCTATTTGTGAATTTATTTTATTTATACGAACTTAAAATAATATTTTTACAATGAAATCTTGATTTCCATCGGAATTCGGAGTCTTCATACTTCTTCCTCATTAAATGTCTCAATATCAAATTTAACTTTATATAAAACTAACCTTTATTTCAATTTCATAAATGATACATTTCCTAAATAAAATGTGCAAAAATTACCAAACTAATCTAGTTATATTTCTCAAAAGTATATATTTCAAATCGATTAAATGTATTGGAAATTTAAGATCTTATAAAATAAATATATAATACTAATGGAACTTTCCATTATCTTACACTAACAAATTTCTTCAGATTTTTAGAGACATCATGAATTCCTTAAATTTAAGCAAAAAAAAAATTACTTTTCTTTTGATATAAACATTTATGTTTCCCAGAATCCATAAAAGTGGCCCCTAAGTTTTGGAAAATTATCAAAAAATATATAAATTCTTACTTAAATTTGCGTCCTATTTTATTAAAATTCTTCGGCATTCTCATTCAACTAAGTTACTGAATCAAAATTCATTTAAAAAAATAAATTTTTAGTAAAAAAAAAATACGGTATTTTGTCAAATTAAAAAATATGAAAATAATATTTTAAAATTTTTAATAAATCAAAAAAATTATTTCCATGAAAAAAACCCAAAAAACTACTTTTTTAAAAACTTAAAAAAAACCCTTAAAATTAAAAGAAATTTTTTTCTCTGAAATTGTTTTAAAAAAAATCATATTTTTTTCAATTTTTTTTTTAACCTTCCTCTCTTGTAAAATTACAATTTGAAATTTAAATAAAACAAAAAAATTAAAAAACTACTATTAAACACACAAACAAAAATTTAAAACTATTATTCAGAAATAAATGAGTTCTTAAAAATCAATTTTCATATCGAAAATAATATCATGTAAAAAATGTAACTTTCAAAAAAACTTATTAAAAAATATTTTTTTTGAAATTGCATTTAAGGGAATTTTTGCTGTTTGTCAAAATTCGTGGAATCCTTTATACATGGTGCTCTGTAACACCAGTGACGCCCCTTAGGAGTAAAATTAACTTTTAATATTCACTTTTAATTTTTATTAAAAAATTTTTTTAAAAATTATTAATTTTTACAAAAATTTTTTTTATTGTTTACTTAAGGCTTTCGGAAACTACGCTTTCGGTTATGACATCAAGGACGGACTCGGTGCCGCCAACTCCCGATCCGAAGTAGGAGATGCCCACGGAAACAAGAAGGGATCCTACACCATTGCTGACATCGACGGAAGGGCCCGACGAGTCGACTACGTTGCTGACGGACACGGATTCAGAGCCACCGTCAAGACCAACGAACCCGGAACTGCCGCCAGCGCCCCTGCTGCCGCCCTCATCGCCAGCCCCTACGCCGGACCCATCGCCCCAGTCGTCAACCACGTTGCCCCAGCAGCCGCTGTCGTAGGACACGCCGCTTCTTATGCTGCCCCCTTGGCAATCGCTGCTCATTAGCTGCTCCTTTGGCTGTTGCCGCCCCCGTAGCTTATGGTGGTGTGATTGGACACGGAGCCGCCCTTGCACCTGCTGGTCTTGCATACGGAGCCCACCTTGGTCTGGGATATGGTTTAGGTCTTGGCAAAGCTCTGATCCATTAATGGAGACTTCGATCTCTTTGTAGCTTATTGTTTAAATTATTTCTGTATATTTTAAGTTGTCTGTGAATAAATGTCAAATGATTTGTTAACTTTGTCTCTTTTTGATACATAAATATTTCCTTAGTTGATATTCACATCCAATAGAAACTTTATAAAGTCAAAAAATAAATTTAGTGTGTGTGTGTGAAATCTATTTTTCATGTATTTTTCTACAAATAATCTCTATGAACTTAATAAATTAGTTCAGTTTAATTAAGAAATATTTTCCACCTTATGTTTTATATTAATATTTACTACCTTTTAGTAAAGCACTTTTCAGAATTTTCTCAAACTTTGAGTGTTATTGAATATGTAGGTTAATGTTTATAATTTAAGACGGTTGTAATGAAAATAAATAATATGGATTTGATTATTTTTAAGACAATTTAACTAATCTGGAGAGGTATATTTCATTTTTATCTTTCATTTTACAAGTTTCCTAATTTTAGATTGTCCCACAATTCATCTAAATAATTTGTAAAGTTTTTCTGCTTTAAAATTAATGTTAAAAAATTTATGGATTATTTTTCTTTTAAAATGAACAAATTATTACAAATAAAACACAGTAAATTTTATGAAGTATTTTGCTTAAGAGTCCAAAGCGCATTTAAAGCAATTTGTATTTTATTTTGCTTAGTATACTCTAGAAATTATTGTGATAAAGCCCCCCTTTGGTGACCTATCTTTGATTGTCAGCGTGAGCTAGAGGTGTGGGGTTTTCTGAATAAACAGACATTTTAAATTCTTAATATGACTTTATTAAGAATAAAACTTAAATGTCTAACAATATAAATAAATTTAATTAGCAAGAATCCAGAATGAACACACAAAAAGATAGTTAAACCGAATCGCGTAATTTAGACCACTTTCTCTAAATAATTATATTATTTTCCGCCTATTCTTACTTCTAATAATATTACAAGTCCTAATATCAAATAATCAGTCCTGCCTTAAACCCAAACAAAGATTCGATCATTTTATATGGAAATCGGGCGCTGAAAGGTTTTTGCACCTTGTGTAATGGCTGGGTTTCTCTTCCAAACATAACTTTCCCCCAAATTCCTTAATCTTGGATCAAAAAAAAAAGTTATGTAAGGAGGGGCCCGCCCTTTTTGCTACAAATAAAGCATTTATTCCGTTAATGATAAAGTATACAACAATTATTAATCATTAATTTGACTTCTAAATTTTTATCACCCTTTTAAAAATATTCCCCCCTTTTTGTTTTTTAAAATATAAAAATCGGGGGTTTTTTAGTTAAAATATATAAAACATATTTTTAAATTATTTAAATTATTTTGGAAGGAAAATATTGTAAATTTTTGTCAAGAAAATTCAAATAATCATTTTAATTAAATAAATCTAATGATAAAATAGATTTTTTAATTTTCAATAAAAAGCTTATATTTTCAGTTATCAATATCCTAATTTTTGTTGTAATGGATAATTCCGAATTGCGATATTTGTGTAATGTAAAAATTGTGTTTCAGAATGATCTCATTACTTGGAATTTTTTTTTCATTTTATATATATATATATTATATATATATATATAAAATATATATATATAAATATATATATATATATATATATATATATATATATATATAAATATATATATATATATATATATATATATATATATATTGTTATCCGAAAAAAAAGCTGTGTGGGGAAAAAAAAAATGAACAATGTTTATCAGCAAAAATATCAACACATAGAAATGGTAAATTTCCCAATAAAAAGAATTTGATTTTTTTCTCCTGGGTAACCTCGGGTTTTAATAAAAAATTTCATTTACTTAAAAAAATTTTTTTAGTATTTTTTGAAAAAAAATTTAAAAAATTAATTTAAAAAAATTATTTTAATTTTTACATTAAATTTAAATTTTGTGTGAAAGCCTTTAATTGATGAGAATATATTAAAAGAAAAAATATACTTTGCGTAAAAAGCATGTAAAGCGACTGACTAATTTCGAAGTAGAACGTATCGTTCATAGTTTTCTGAACCCAAACTTTATCTAAGATGCATTTTTCACAAATAATTAAATATTTATGCCATGTGCAACAGTTGAATCTCTTTAAAAATTTGCGTTTTTATATAAAATATATGATAAATTGTTTGCTGTGTGACAAAACTTGTTTTCTTCCAATTTTTTATTCTTTGTAAATTAATTTAAAAAAATTTGATGTCTGTATGAAATAATGCAAAATATTTTCAGAGTATGAAATCCTTTTGTTTCTAAGATTATACAAAAAAAATTTTAATTCACATTTATTATAAAAGTCAAATAACTCTTTTTTTTCAATGATCCCAACTTCGCATTTAAAATGGAACCATTTAAAATGCATAATAGTTAAATCATTTTTTTTATGAAGTGAAAAAACCTTGTTTGTTTAAAAAATGCGTTTTTTTATTCTGGTATATTTCCTTCCATATACGACTTTTAAAACCTTAGGAAGTTTCAATTTTATAAACACTGATTATAAGTATGTAAAATCTATAATTTAACAAAACATTGGTGGGGAGTGAATATTAACGTCGCCCGTTCAGCTACAGGGCTTTTGGCGACGGACCATTTTTGAACCATGGTCCAAGTGACGTGGACGACACCTGACTGGGACCCCCTCTCTCACCACACCACACCCGGGAGGACGTTTTAGCTTCGACGATTTAACGTGCATCCTGCCCCCAAAGGCGGGTCTTATGGTACGGGTCTAACTCATGACATTTCCATGGTCCCATACCTTAACCACTGGGCTACCGCAGCCCCAACAAAAAAAATTGAAAATGAGTTTAAAACCTTAACACACATGTTTTCCGGTAACGAATGGAAAAAAAATTTAAGTCCATCCTGCCACAAAAAACTTTAAAAAAAAAAGTACTGTTAAGTGATTTTTTAATTTTTATTGATGTATTTATTACGGCATTTCATTCGAAATACAGAAGTGAGCAAATATTAACGTCATACCCGAAACTACTCAAAAACGGCGAAGAACTTTTTGGCCGAGGGAACCAACTTCAGGGGTTTTTCGGATCTGGCTTTTTTATCTGAGTTCCAGCCAGTCCACTAAAAAACCCCCGGTGTGGGGGGGGGATCCGAAATCTGTCGAGTTCAAACGTCCTCCCCCTTGGTTGGCGTGGATTGGGGGAGGTTCAACAGGTTCGTCACGTCCTTGACCTGGGTTTAAAAGTGATCCGTCCCAAAGCCCCCGTGTATAACGTGCGACGAAAATTCACTCCGGGGACGAACTTCTAATTTCCGGGAAAAAACGAGGAAAAATCTAACTGGCAGTCCTTCTCCTAACTTCTACATCAATGGGAGGACGTTTGAGCCTTGACATATTTAACATGCATTGGCCCCGTGCATAGTTAACGTGCACGGCGGGTCTTCAGCAGTACTAGACTCAAACTCTTGACACGCTGACCACGAGTTCACTCCTTGACGCAGCCCTCAAAACGTATAAAATGCGACTTCAAGCTCAGCAATATGATACACACTGATAATAAATTTAAAAAAATAAAATTTTTTTTACCAAAATCTATCTTTAACTTTAAAACTGTAGATAATTATACTATTTCGCCTTTTAAATTTTAGAGGCATAAGAGATTAAGGGACTTAAAATAAATTATAATCTTTCGCATTTTCTTTATTAAATTCTATTTTTTTTTAAATAAAAGAGATTTTTTAACTATAATTTTATTGTTACACCATTTTCAATTTTAAAATCGGCTTTAAGAAAACATAAAATTATGGTATACATATTTGTATGTATCATAAAAGCAGTTTCTGACAATTTTTATTTGAAATATTCGTAGAAGCACAACCTTTAAATTAGTAGATTGAAAGAGACAAAATATATACAACTAATAGTATCCGTTTCCGAGAGATCCATAAACTGACTCAACGAAAACTCCAACTTCAATTTGATATTACTGTGTGAATGTATTTCAAAGATGAAGAATAATTCACTAGAAATATAATAGTTCGCAAGTAGCTGAATATTTCATATAATAACTATTTGAAAAGCATTTCAACACGTTAAGCATATTTTACACGAGAACGTTTCACATACAAATGTTTCACAAGATTTATTTATATTTTTCCAAAGACTATTGCCACAAGACCACACACTTCTAAATGGAAGTGGCTTTCCCAACAGTGCTACCTAACGGCAGTTAAGATCTCACAATGTTTATTAATGTATACTTGAAACCCCTTCTTGAAAACTGTTTTGCTGCTGTTTTAAATATATTTGTATTATGTTATAAAAGATAATATAGAGAAAACTTTTATAAAAAGAAAAAACTACATTCTGCTCATGGATATATTACACTGCCTCATACTAATATTTATGAAAAGTTCTTGAAGTAGAAATAAAGATATAGTAACTATTTTATCAAAACAATTTAATTCTCTAAGAGGTATATATTTATTAAAAATTCATCAACTATCAAAGTTAAATTTATGTGCTGACTTTTCTATTCACATGTAAATATTTTCTAAAGATATCATTTTTCACAAATTACGGTAACGTCTACGTAGAACTGAATGTATACCTGTTTAGCACATTGCGTTTTTCTATTAAAATGTTTTGAAAAATTTTTTAACTAGTTCGATATCTTTATGACCATTTTCAACCATTATTAAAGCAGTCAAAACGAAGCTCAATCACCTCTTTTCTCCTGTACTTCTTTACCTTCAACTAACATTATATTGCATTCATATTGCAACGCTGAAACCAGTGAGCTCCCTCAGGTGTCGTCTTTAAAAAGAAATCACAGCTAAATGACCATGGGTTTCTGCGAAATTCGTATTTGGGGCTCGTCCCTTTAGAGGCGTGAAAATCCTTTGTAGGGGTGACCATATCGAAAATAAAGATGATTTAAAATTTTATTAATTTACTGGAAGGAAGCAAAACCAAATACTACATTCTGATATAACCCGGAATATATATACACATTTTACAATCTGCTCTAATATAAAAATTGAAAGGAAAAGTAACGTAATACTTTTCCTGTTATATAAAGGTATCCGAACACGTTCAGGTACTTTTTAACAAATAACATTTTTAAACATTATGAATGCTCTTTTAAATCAAGTATACCAATAAATACTACTATTTAACTACATATTTAAAATAAATTACCTGAATTTTACAAAAATATAATTATAGTGATAATTTTAGCAATATTTTCAAAAACTTCAATTCAGAGGAAAAAGTAATAAACATATATTAGTAAAAATATTACTAAAACAAATTAGAGATCGTTTATCTAGAAAATGTACTAAAACTTTAATGTTTTATTATAATTTGAACAGTTTAGAACTGATTGAGTAAACATTATAAGAAAAGTTACATTCTTTGTTGAAACCATTGTTTTAAATTACAAGCCACTTAACTCAAAAGTATTCACACAGTAAGAAATATTTTGAAGTACATTCTCTAGAAAATAACATAAATAACAGGTTCAAAAGTTTTATGAAATATATTCGTAACATTTTGAGGTTATCAGACTCGCCATGATAGATTTTGAGCAATTTAAATAGCCACTTCTAGTAGATCAAAAACCCACTTCAGTTTATAAAATTGATTCCTTATAAAATTGATTGTAACTTGGCCTCTACGTAGAAATAAAACAAATCTGTTTTCTTAAAGCCACAAGAATAGTTCCTATTCAATAAAATAAAAAACAAAATATGTCTTGACTAAATTTAAGTCATTTTCAACGTGTTCGGATACACCTACGTAACTTGCTTAAATAATCTATTGCATAAAAGTAACATATACAAAACTGCATCCTAATATGATCTTGATACATATATTCAAGTTGGTTCTATAATAAGAGTCATATTGCTTGCTTTAACTTGTCAAAATACATTATTATTTCATTTAATACATTCCATAATTTGTATGCGGGAGGGTGATAGAAAATTATGATATATAAATTGGGTCACATATACAATATTGAAAGTTTGAAAGGCACACTACTTTAGCACATTCATGATTTTATCAAACCATTTTATCTACGAAGTCCATTTTACATCTATCTGAGAGTAGATAGTATTGAATAATATTTTTCAAGAATGAAACTAAAATCGTTCTATGATTCAATGAATGATAACTGATTCAAAATGATTCAATGATCATGAATCAATAAATAACTGGTTTGTAATTTGCAGCTTTCTACAAGTCATATCACAATTTATTTACCATAATCATTTCTTCATAAGCACTTTGAATGTTTTTCATTGTTATTTTGTGCATCCATTAGGGCAAGGTAACATTTCTATCAACTTCCCTCTTAGCTTATTAAATGATCTTCATCATCAAAATCAAAAAGCAAGACTTCCGGGAAAACTTGCGAAAATTAATGTATGTATTTGATACAATTAAAAATTGTAATTATTTTTTCTCCTCTGCTAAATAACATAGTATATGTAGCAAAAACCTGTATTAAAAGAGATAAATTGTTTTGCTATTTTAATATATACCACTTTATCGAATGTTAAAGATATGGATGTAGGAATTAGAAAAGTGTTCACTTTTCTGTGGTTTATAAATTACAATTTATTTCAAATAATTAATTGTGTACACTTCTACTGGATTTATATATATACCTATTTTGTTTCTAATTTTGTAAACTATTATTTGCCAGTCTTGCAGAATAAGGTCCAACTTCAACAAGATATACATTTCTTCTTAGTCGATATTTATACATCAAATATTTTCACTTTCTTCACACTCCTTTTAAAGCAACTTAACGTACTTGCATATTAGAGGATTCATAAGTGTTATTATTTAACTAGAGATTTAAAAAATAATTTCTATATAATTGACATTTTCCTTCAATAAAAATTCAACAATTACTTGCTACAACTATTGCAATTAGTGTTTTGTATTTACTCATTATGCTAGCGATTAAGTAATGAATGTACTTATAAAAGAATAAAATATTCCAAAATATTATTTAAACTTTCAATAACTTATGATAGCTTCTTTGGTAAAATATATGAAAATGATCTGCTGTTATTAAAAATTCATGTTTTATATGATCCATGCATTCGTATAGCAATAATCATACATTAAAAGGAAGGTACGAAGTATTTTCTTCGGGTATATATATAAAAAATTTTGAGCTAAACGAAGTACTAATTTATTCAGAACTTTAAAATTATGTACATCCCTCTAGAATGCACATGTTCATAACAAAAAATATATTACCAATTCCCTAAGTTACTTATATAAAATAAAATAAGAGCTTTGGAACCTCAGTTCTCTGATTACCAAAAAACAATTAATAGGCAAAGTTGAGACACCTAATACAAACATTCACTATAATTAACAGTTACTATGACTGTTGCAAAATTTCACATATTATTATTGTGTAGCTTAACATATAAAACGGCTATAAATGATTTCATTGAATCAAACCTATTGCTGTCAGTAAGATGACAATTTTTGGCTCCACATATCGTTTGTCGCGACTACTTCATGTTTTACTTGTCATGGAAATTTTGTAATGTCGCCCATCCGATATAGTGGTCAACGACGCTGACTGCTGTGCCGATGGAGTGAATTGGTCCCGGAAGACTTATGGATGTTTGCCAAATGCCGTGCCATTTGTCATCAGGAGTCAATGAAGCGCGCAATTCTCTACTGAGATTTTACAGAAGGGAAAGAGGTGAAGTCTGACGTTCCACAGGGTGTTCTCAAATCGGGGTGAAGCAGGCTTTAAATCGTTCATTCTATGGTGCTCAAAGCTACGACTAACGGGCATCATAGCCCTTTGCCATGATGAATTTCGTGGGCCTTTGCTAGTCAGGTCCACATAAGTAACAACAAGAAATTTTATAGCAATGTCTATTTTTTAGAATTCTTTGGTTTATCTTGATCCCTCATAGTTGGTAATTTTCTGCTAGCGTTTTTTATGTACTCAGTATTAAGTGCAATTCTCATTACCATTTTTAGCTATATTTAGAATTGCGTTCTGCTCTCATAAATTCTTCATTAATGTTTGGATTTATTAATTTTAGTCTCTATCATTCATATTTATTATTAATGCAGTAAAAATTTAAGGTCTAGGTTGCGACTTAACTTATGATATTACACCAAGAGGCATGACATTTCTTACTCTCAATACAATTATATTTCTTTCTTTTCTTTTCTTTTGTGAATGATTCACTGTAACAATTTGATATCTATGTAGACCTAGAGCGTGCTTACCACTAGGCCACTACTTTTAAGTAGATCACATACAACATCTAAGTATCAGCATACACAAAATACTTCCAAAGTACGTTAACACTGTATTTTGGAAGGTTGCAAAAAATCTCCATATCACCTTTGCCAAAAGAGACTAAATGATTTTCCCAAGAATAATCATTAAAAATCGTAATAAGTATTGGGTGTTACCGCATATTTTCTTTCTTGAACAGTTACGTCTAATTAATAAACAAAAATTTTTAAAAAAACACGCACAAACGATACGTGAAGCAAAAACCTTGACTCTCTATTTACTATAGCTGAATGTATCAATGAAATGCGAGATAACTATTTCCTTATATTAAAGGTTAGGATTCTTGAACGCGTTATCGAACAGTGTGCGGAAAAGCGGGTGAAACTGCATTTTTTTCCGTAATCGATTACCTTGTGGAGTTTGGTATATAAGTCAATTTTTCGTCAATATAGATATTACTCTTTCATTACTCAGATATTTGAGTTCAAGAATCCATTTGCTTTATCAATATGATCGCCAAGGTAAGCGTTTGTTACGTCTTTTTTCTATAGTTTGACATTTTTGTGCTTGTCTATAAAAATAATTTAAAATGATTTTCTTAGAAATTACTAGATTCTATATTTAGAAATATTGTAAAGGTACAGCTTAAAATTGGCATAATACCTACTGCTCTTCACGCGGAAAGTAGTGAATTCATCGCGTAGCAATTTTTGTGAATTTAATTTATTTATGAACTTAAAATAATAAATTTACTATAAATGCCTTGATGACTAAATAGGGAAGAATCATGTACTACTCTCATTCAAATATCTCGATATCGAATTTAGCTTTAACTTTTCATTTCAGTTTCATAGAATGATACATTTCTAAATAAAATATTACGAATTACTAAATTAATCTGGTTGTATTTTCTCCAAGTATGTTTTCAAATCAATTAAATGTATGTAAATCTAATATCTTATAAAATAAATATGTAGTGCTATATGGAACCATCCATTACCTTACATTAGCAAAAGGTACTGCACATAATTTTTAAGACATCTACTCAGAATGCTCTTAAATTCAAGTAAAAGAAATTATGTCTACTTTTTGTTAGACATGAGCATATTATGTTCACTAGAATGCCAGTAATAATGCCTTAATAAGTTTTTCGAAAATATGGTTAATATATACTTCTTTAAAATCTACTTAAATTTACATTTTTATTATTAACATTCTTCGGCAATCTCATTAAATTGAGTTAAAAATCAAAATTCATTTAAAAAATAAATTGTTCGTGAGTACAAGATAAGTAGGTTTGTCTAAAGTTAAATAGTGTAGAAATAATATTTTTAAAATATTTTTAATGAATACAAAAACATTTCCATGAAAAAACAAAAATAAAAACACTTGCAAATAGCTTGAAAAAAAAGCCTAAAATTTCAAACTGAATAATACTTTCTTTTTTTGGATACTGTTTTTACCATACCATACAGAAAGCATTATATATTGTTAAATTTTTGATCATTTAACCACCACTCTATCATGCTTGATGAAATTACACACTTTGTATGAAATTTAAAATAAAATCAATACTAATTAATAAAGCCATACTATTAAGAATTCGGCTTAAACATGAATAGAGAAAGACTCATGTGAATGTTCTCCATGAAATGATGTATCATTAAAAATACAATTTTCATATCGAAATATTATCAAACAAATTAATGTTAACTTTCAATGCTTATAAATAACAAAATGCTTTTAATTTACCATTGTCTCATCTTACGGTCATAATCCTTTTTCGCTGCTCTTGCTGCAGTCAATGCAAAGTGGAATCCTTTATGGACATGGTGCTCTAGTCAACACCGGAGTCCTTTCAGTTCCCGATCTCAGGATGTAGTTAACTTTTATTTTTATATTCGCTCTTTTACTCATTGTTCTATTAAAAAATTTAATTATTAATTTTAGGACAACAGTACTTATAAATTATCATTGTTTACTTAAGGCTTTGACCGCTTTCAGTTATGACATCAGGATGGACTCGGTATAACTCCCGATCTGGAAGTAGGAGATGCCCACCTGTAGAAGAGGATCCTCCCACCCAGCTGCGCTGACATCGACGGAAGGGCCCGACGAGTCGACTACGTTGCTGGCGGACACCGGACGCCACCGTCAAGACCAGCGAACCTGGAACCGCCGCCAGCGCCCCTGCCGCAGCCCTGATCGCCAGCCCTACGCCGGACCGTTGCCCCGATCGTCAACCACGTTGCCCCAGCAGCCGCTCTCATCGGACGCAGCTTCCTATGCTGCCCCTTGGCAATCAACTGCTCCATTAGCTGCTCGCTGCGCTGTGCCGCGCCCCTCTTCGCTTACAGTAGCGTGATTGGACACGGAGCCGCCCCGCGCCCTGCTGGCCTTGCATACGGAGCCCACCTTGGTCTCCGGATTTCTATGGTTTGGGTCTGTGACAAAGCTCTCATTCACTAAAGGAACTCTTCATATCTTCTGTAACTTCCATTTAAGTCACTGATTTGTTTTCATGTAGTGTAAATAAATAGTTTCATCCAACAGTGTAAGACTTTATTGATTTTATCATTCAATATTTGTCGTTTTTGTATGTGCCAGTTGAATTAATTCAAGAAATTAAATATTAATGAAAAGAACCTATTGTGCATATGAAAAAACACATATTAAAAATAAAATGTCAGTTGAATTTAAAATAATTTAGTTTCAAAATATCGTATTCGGATCATTTAACGACGTATTTGAAACATAATTTAATGTTAACGATGAGTTTCATAATGTAATTTTAAGTTTATAAATCTCTTTTTAGGTACAGGAATTCAAAATAGAATCATTGATAATTTAAATTTTATTTTCAAATACAAGTTCCTCTTATTTTACTGTAAGACTTGGGTCGATGCAGTACTCATAAGACTAATGTATCTTTTTCAAAAAAACTGGATATATTTTAATGACTTCTGCAATTATAATCTCTGTCAAGTAGAATTGGTATCATTCTTTTAATGGCTGAAAGAAAACTAACTTTTGCTGTTGATACTTAATTTAATTAACACAGTAGTCTAATCTCTAAAAAGAAATTGTTTCGGTGTCTGACTTCTCATCTTTACAGCTAAAACTGTTAAGTTTTTAGACTGTTCAAAGGTATCTCGATTTTAGTTTTAAAATATTGAAACTAATTCTTCAAAATATTTTATGACGCAAAATAGTGTAAGGAATGCCTTAGATGAATCAAAAGTTTTATTCTAATTCTAAAAATATAAGAAGCTTAAAACTTATATTCTTGAAATTATGAATTATTAAATTTAATTACAAAAAAAAGTCAACTGAGCCTATAATTTGTTTTAATGTTTCCGATTGTTTATGCCCCCAAACCCCTAAATTCAATGCGTTCATCTAATTACTTGCTTTATTATAGTTCAAGAAATATTCATTAAGCTTGTGAGTCTCAATTTTTTGCCGGTATACTAGTTCATAAAATTTAATTATCGATTTTTTATTAAAGTGGTTGAAAATGATTTTTTTTTATTCCTTTAAGGATTTTTTTTCCCAAATATCTCCAAAACTTATTATATAGTCTTAAAAATTAATAGTGATAGTTAATTAATCTATTAAAGTTATAATTTAATATCCATAAAGTTATTATTAGTGATATCAATTTTATCATTTAATTGTTGTGAAAAAAAATTGTGAAAAGTTATTATTCATTACTCCAAATCCGATAAATTTATATTGCCAAGCTAACACTTTCTATACATAAATTTCACGGATAACACCATTATCACGTTCTCAGAATTTTAAAAATATTTATGCAAAATACCATATTTATAGCTATAATAAATACGAAATAAAAATAGTTCTCGATTTTACACAAAAAAAAGAAAAATATCGCTATTGATTTGCGGGCTAAGGCCCTCTTTAGACGACTGTCCATTAATATGCAGAAAATGTTATTAATAATTAAAAACTGCAATGTATTATGGGGCCTGACACCTAATTTCATTGTTAAAAGGGAATAATACACCTAAATCAAACTTAGGTAAGGCTATGTGGTCTCTTCTGTGAGACCAAAATATTTGAAGCATACTGAATTTTTAAGGGTGTATACATATATAACAAAAATTATTTTTCTAATATCTCGTATTAATTAAATTATAGATTTTCCATCAACAATGCTTTCTAAATAAACGTCAAACTCTGATAGGTTTCAAAAGTTAATACAAGTTAGAGCATTTTTATTATTCAACATTAAAAAAAATAGTAAAATAAGTTTTTTACGAAAAATGACGTCGTTATAGGTTTATAACTTAAAAGTAATTGAACTTTTCGAAATTGTTGGAAAGATTACTTTTAATATGAAAAGAGAGATTTTCTCTTAAAGTTGTTTCTCATGAAACTTGTTTTTTTTTCCTTGAAAAAAATTGTGTATCTGCTTTTAGTTTTCTAAGCTAATGCTTAAAATCAAGGAAATTTTCATTTTGGGGTGAAACATCTCAGATTTTTAATGAAATTAGCTTTTTACATAGGTTTGTTTTACTAAAAATATATTTATAACATATCGTAATATTAATGATACAAAAGCACGATCTTGTGTACGACTAAACAGATAAGGAATATCCGAAAATTCTAAGATATTACAGGTTTCCAAAAATATTACAAAATTATTACAAATTACATCAAAAAAAGGATTTAATAGAAATACAGGAATTCATTCTTTCAGTTATACGGCTTTCACAACTAAAACCCTTACGCTGGAAATTAATCAGTTTAAATGATAAGGATAAGCTTCTTTGGATAAGCTTTGTTATCCGTAAAATGTAACAAAGGGATAATCTCATTTATGAAAGGTGAATACATTAGGGAAACATGAAATTATCCCTAGACTCTCAGCAGTAACAGAACCTCTTTCAGAAGCCTGGAGGTAATAGTCTGTCCAAAACATGGTGCTTAAAATGTGGGAAATTGATCAAAATATTGTAACTCCTAAGGTTTGCTTCTTTTAATTTCTGTTTTTTATATTTTTTATTTTTGTCACTAACACTGAATTAGAAGCATTTAAGAAACACTCCTTTACAATTTCTTCATCATTAAACGGTTTCATATGATTACACCAATAATATAACAACTTCATAAGATGTCTTGTTACCGCTGTGACATTACCACCGACAAAACACTTTGTTGCTGTTGCAAAGAATATTCAAGAAAGCCTATTTCTCATCTCTTGTACTTGAAAGAGGTCTTCGAGGAAAAGTGTTATTGAATGATTTCTATTATTGATATTTTTTTAATACAGAACTTTCGTGACAAATCAAACAATTACTAATCCATATTGGTTTTTCACCACAAAATAGTCAACCTCCTTGTCGTCTTGAAACGATATATTTTCTTCGAATATTTTTCGCTTTCAAGATATGAAAGATAGTTAAAAATTAATTCCACTCATAAAACTACTCCACTGTTGTCTGTTATCTCTAACCGTAATCGTTACAAATAAAAAAAAAGAATATCATTTCGCACTCGTAAGACATCGAAAGCAAAAAGCAAAATCGATATATTTTATTTCTTGGCACCAAATTTTTAATATATTGTTCTTAAATAAGTAAATTTTTCAGGCAATAGACATTGACCGGGCCACTTAAAAAGGCTCGGTGGGCCGCAGGTTGTGTATCACTTCCATAGACTGTTGTTTGAATTAATTCTGAAGGACATGTAGTGAATCTTGGGTCCCGTCATATGAATGTATGTCGATAATCAACGGTTGTGTTATATTTAGAATAATCTGTGAATACATCGGCGTTTTATTAATTCATGCACTAATTTCGATGTTGTCTTCCCTATTCTAAATTAGCTGAGATTAGAAGTGAATGAGACACAAACAGGAGATCTTCTTACATGAACAAACCTATTTCATGCAGTCTTCTGCAAATATTAATCCTTGAATCTTTCTTCCCAGTGGTCGTACGACGTTCACAAAACCACTGAAAAGCTGATGTACTTCTGTTGCATCTCACTACAATGGACAGATATGGATTCTCATTGATCATCGTAGGGCAGCGTTTCTCAAACTGTGGGGTGCCCCTCCCCCTTGGGAGGCGTGATAATTCTGAGAGGGGGAGCGAGCGTATTGATAAGTCAAAAACAAAAGATTATTTTTAAAAAATTATTAATTTACCTAAAGTGAACAAACAAAAAATACATTCCACATAATAAAAATAAAATTCACATTTACACTGATAGAATACACTTATAAATATATCACAGTACCGCACAATGTATTTTATAATTAATTTAACAATCATAAGTTAAGAACAAGTATAATTACCAGGGACCCCATGGTCTTGATATATATAAAATTATATGCAAAAATTAACACTTATCTTGATACTTTATACGTTTTATAATTAATCCCATAAATGCTGATTCAAAATTACGCGATTCGCTCTCCAATACCACCGTTTAACACGTAGGCGTGCGTATGTGATATATAGGGGAGAATGAAAAGGAATAAATAAGCAAATCCTCTGAGATAAATACATCCTTCGCAAACACCGTCAAGGCCCTTTAATTGCATTCCAAATCCTTTGGAATCATTTTATGGATAGCAATGCACAGAAAGGATCGTACTTCGGACAGACGTATATATACGTCTGAAGAAAAACGCTTTTGCTGAGCGAGACGTGTATATACGCCGGTGGCACTTAACAGGTTTAAATCAAATTGTAGATTTGGCATCAAAGTATAGTATTATTGAATTCAATGCATGTTACTGTTTGGAGGAGGGGGGGGAAGATCGATGAAAATTGTAATTGAATATTGGGTCGCAAATATTGAAAGTTTGAGAAGCATTGTCGTCGGGTCTTTGGTGACTTTACCATTACTTTTCTGTACGTTTATTCAGAGCTCTGGATTTTGCATTAAACTCTAGCTATCTGCACACGAGAATGCCCTGTCTTAAGTCTCTTGCCCATTCATGATTTCATTATACAGCCTGAAAGTTGGAGATTACTCATGGTAGCTGTTTACTATAGAATGTTTTAGAAAAATGAGCTCAAAAAAACTGTCCAGTATTGGGAATGAATAGCAAGCTATAATTGACATGATTGGTTATAAAGAATTTTCCTCTAAATTCACAGTCCACGCGTATATGTATGCTTACACATAATCTACCCTGATATTTTTTGTCTTCAATTGGAAACAATAGCTTTAAATTTCGATCAGTTGAACTAAATATTTCAATTCTCTGAATTTCGAGCATCAATGTATGTTAAATATCATTGCTATGTCAAATATAATTAATAATATGACTCAATTAGTGAAAAATTAAAGATAGTCCACATATGTATGGAAAAGGGTTATTATACACACACAGTATACTGTGAAGCTAGACAAAAGAATGTTTCAAGTAATGTACTTTCAAACTTTTTTATAATCCATTTATATTTGCCAATTCTGTTTCAAGGAAACTCTCAATACATTACAACTTTCGAAGATCATTGTCTAACTCTTTAAATATGAAAAAAAATGATTGTGTATATCTCCACTCATTGCAAGGCCATTTATGAAACAGGAAATAAAATTTCAACCCCTAACGTTTAAAGATCCACTTGGCAATGTCACTTTTAAGGCATTGTATTTAAGAAGACTAATTTTCATTTCTTTGATTCTAGTTTCTATAAGTTCCAGATGAAATTGTAAAAACAAATTTGACTGAGATAATATTGGCGAGAATAGCAGTCTGTATTTGTTTGAGAATTTATTCATAACTCACTCAAGAAAGGGATTTTCATTTGTTTAATCTCAAGAGAATAGAACAGCCAGTTGCCATAACACTAAAATAGATGAAAAACATGCTAACAATATGGGAAGTATTTTTGTAGGCGATAAAACTTGTAGAAGTAACCAACTGCGATAAATTAAATAGAAAGACTCTGATAATCAAAGAAGTTAAAAAGAAATCTCCAAATAATGTATTACGATAAAGGAACAATGACTTCTCAAAAGCCCAACCGAGGCCATTGCCAAAGGTGTAGTAGTCAAAGGGGTGCAATTTAAAAAGAATAAACAACCAAATATTTACAATTACAATGTTTTGTAATATTGTTATTCATTTTAGTAAAGTATTTTTTCGCAAATAATAAATATAACAGTCAATATTTAGTTTAATATTATAAATTAATTTTATCGGGATACTCAAAATTATTCTTTTAACCTCAAATACAAAATGTATAAATCATCCGAGGATGTATCAAGCCCACTGATTGTGTTGCAAGGGATGAATTAATTCTAATAAAGTGTAAACAGCTCAGCGAAACTATACCTCTTGGGTAATTTTCTGATTAAAAATATAAACAAAGTGACTGAGACACCCATTCGCTATAGGGGATAGGAAAGCTGACTGCCGTGCCGTTAGGCCCTGGGTTCGAATCCTGGAAAGGGCATGGATGCTTGTAAATGTATAGTAGCTTCACGGCATGGGGGTTCTATAAACAGCCGTCGAGCTGCCTCTCGAGATGTTGGTGGAAGGGGAAGAGAGGTGGGAGGCTCCTGACAACCCCTAGGAGTCCTCCCTCAAAATTGGGGCGAAATCGTACTGTCACGTGTATGGTGCTCAAAGCTATGGCTAACGACAGGTGTCACTTAGCCCTTGCCATGATGAATTTCGTGGGACTCGATCTGGCCTTTGACGATCAGTTGGCATCAGTAACAGCAACCACAACAAAGGGACTACCTGGTTCGCGCCTGATTGAATCCCATAGAGCCCTTTGGGGGATTCTCTTGTTACAGAAATCCCAGCACTAAATTCTTTTTTTAAATTGTGAAATTGAACTACAGAAGGGGATTCTCTATGTCTTTCATACCTATATACATGTACCTTGTGTGCAATCATTAATACCTGTTTCAGCTAAAAAGTTACCTACCTCACACCAACTTTTTAATATTTTAGATTATTATAATGAAACTTAAGATTATTATTCTTGCAAACCATTATTTTTATCGAAACTTTTTTAATATTTTAAACTTAATCATTAATTTATAATGAAAAATATAATTAATAGTTTTACATAGAATATGTAGGATTCAGAGTTTTAAATTCGTGTACATATTTTCAGAAATAATCTCCATCTTCCTTTAATTTTGAAAGTTGATGTTTTTTAATTTAAATTCATAATCAAATTTATTTCTATTTTTAAACCACTGAGTCAATTAAAAATTCTAGTAGTAAAAATTAAAAATAAGTGATGCAAAGAGTTTTCGAGGACGAAAAAACAAATTTATCCCATTAATTGACTTGATATTTTTATTGTAACTTATTTTACAACTACACTTACAATTTACGAAATTTCGAACTTACGATCTTCACATTTTTAAATTTTAATGTATTTTAGAATATAGTGAGCATCGAGACTCTTTCTTTAACATAACTGTACTTGTGTATTATTTTCTTTAAAGAGGTATGTGAATATAAATACAAAATATCAACTAATTACAGAAAAGTATACATTGATGATGTTAGAACAGCGTTTCTCTAACTGTGGGGCACGACCCCCTAGGGAAGCGAGATAACTCCACGAGAGATGTGCGAGCATATTGAAAAGTCGAAAACAAATTATTATTTAAAAAAATTATTAAATTACTGGAAGTAAGCAAACAAAATTCTTCTAAGATAATAAAAAATAAAACACTCATTTACATTGATAAAATACACTTATAAATGTATCAGTACTGTGAACAATGTATATTTTACAATTAATTTCACAATATTAAGTTAAGAAAAAGCTTAATAATTACCAGTGATCCCATGGGCTTGTTCTGTATAGAATTATTCACAAGATTTAATACATCTTGATAATTTTTGTACGGGTTATAATTAATCCCTTAGCTACAAATTAAAAGTTATGCGACTCGCTCCCTAATGCCACCATTTTCCACGTAGGAGCGTGTATGTGATATACTGGTGGGAGAGGGGGCAAAAGAAAAGAAATAATTAAAGCAATCCTCTGAAACACAAGTAAATAATTCGAAGACACTGTCAAGGTCCTTTTATTGCATTCCAGAGCCTTCGGAATAATTTCATGGATAGCAATGCACAGAAAAGATCGTACTTCGGAAAGACGTATATATACGACCGGGGCAGTTAACGATTGGCTGGGTGAGACGTTTATATACGCAGGTGGTACTTAAGAGGTTAAAGTCGTGTTGTATCTTTAGGGTCAAAGTATAGTCTTCCTGAATTCAATACATTGTTATTGTATGGGGGGATTCGAGATGAAAGTTATGATTGAACATTGGGTCGCAAATATTGAAGAGTTTGATAAGAACTGTGTTAGAATAAAAAAGATATTAAAGTATCCCAATGCCATCAGGTAATCTTTCTAAGCAACCTTTGATTAAATATAAATAACATTTATAAACAGGAAAATAGTTATGCATAGTTAATTATTCTAATGGTAAGAGAAAAACCGTCACTTTATCTCCTTTCTCGGTCTATTACTTCAAAATAATAAAAAGGGGAAAAAAGCAACTTAAACATGCTTCCTGAAATAAAATTAACAAAGAAACCTTGGTTAAGTACGAGATCTGAATGTATCAATGAACTGAAAGGCTAAAATTTCCTTCTAAAAAGACGGGTTTATCGGATGCATTCCCGAACGAGTTACAAATTTCGATCGGGTGATCTACATTTTTCTTATGTCGATTACCTTGTAGTATTTTGTATATAAAGAGAAAATATATTTGGATAGATATCACAATTACGCTCAAACATTTGAGTTCAAAGTCTACTACCAATATGATTGCTAAGGTAAGTCATTTTATTTATTTTATTTTTAAAAATTAAGTATTTTAGTACCGAGTTTGTGAGAAATTACTTTTTTTGGAAACGCTCGTATCGTTTTCAAGATTATTTAAATTTATATTGCTACTTAGAAATTAATATTTTGGTTATTGTTAACCACTGAGATTAATAAAAATTTGAAATATATTATTTTACTGACACAAATAAAAAGCTGAGAACTTAAAAACAATTGTCTTTTTAAAGTATAGAATCAAAAAATCCTACTTTAAAATATATTTTTTGATGTTACGATTGCCAAGTACATAAAATAGGTAGAGTTTACGAAATAAGTGGAGCTGTTGAGCAGAATGTATTCTCTAGTACTTATTTTTTGCATAAAATTTGTTATAAATGCATAAAGAAATGGGAAATTAATTTAAATGAATCCACAAAACATTGAATAAACTAAAACTTATATTTGAAATTTGCATATCTGAGAGTATTTCATGGACTAGATACGTTTTTGAATCTTTATGAAATATCTTTAATTGTCAATAATACTTTGAATTCTCGATTTTTCTGTTAAATTACATGAATAACGTTGATTGTTTTAAAAGCGAAAGCCATATAATTATACGAAAAAAATATTTTGATCAATTTCGTCTACTCTTTTACTTGTAATTATAAGATTTACATTTCGGTATTTGGGCATCTGATTGAAAAACGTACCTTTGTTTAAAAATATCATTGCATCTATCTCTTACTATTGCAGTTATAAATATTATAATCAATAATTATAGGAACTGATTATTTATAGGCTTATAGGTTTTTAAAAATAGTCAGTTATAAAATATCATCTCAAATTGTACACCACATTATGGTATGTAACTTTTAAAATCTTTGCTGGTAATAAAAATAAGGTTCAGAATATGAAATTCTACATGTACTAAATGGAAAACCTTGGGAATTTGAGCTAAGTAATAAAAATGCTGCGTAAAGAATTCCCTAAATTTAGGTTTGATAGAAGACTGAGAAGTAGGACTGTACACCCATTTCTTTCTTTATTAAACAAACATTAGAGTAACATAAAGTGTATCTGTATCAGTCAGCTCAAATTTCTTCCAAGGACAAATAATCAATTAATTCTATTAAAAATTTTAATAAGAAAGGACTTTTAAAATATACATAAACTGCTCAGATTTTTAAGTAATTGATTATTTATTAACACGTTCCACTAAGAAACCATTAAAGAGTTTTTGGTCAATTAACAAAATTTAAAATGCTCAATCTTTTCAATGCGAATATTTTTAAATCTCAAACTATATAGTCAAGTAAAAACTTAAAAATACTTTTAATGCATGTATAAAAAATTATTTATAACGCGTCATTTCTTTTATAGGTCGCTATCCTTTTTGCTGCTCTCGCTGCAGTCAGTGCCAGTGGAGTCCTTTATGGACATGGTGGTCTAGTCAACACCGGAGTCAGCACCAGTGCTCGATCTCAGGATGTAAGTTAACTTTTATTTTTATATTCATGTACTCATTCCTATCTATTAAAGGAAATAAAAAAAAATTTATAATATAGTAGTTTACTTTTTTTATAGCTTGAATAGTTAACTTTATAACAACAGAAGTTATAAATTTTCATTCTTTACCTCAGGCCTTTGGAAACTACGCTGGTTACAGACATCAAGGACGGCCTGGTGCCGCTAACCCCCGATCCGAAGTAGGAGATGCCCACGGAAACAAGAAGGATCCTACACCATTGCTGACATCGACGGCAGGGGCCCGACGAGTCGACTACGTTGCTGACGGACACGGATCTCAGAGCCACCCCCTCGTCAAGACCAACGAACTCCGGAACCGCCAGCTGCCAGCGCCCCAGCTGCCGCACTTCACCGCCAGCCCCATGCCGGACCTGTTGGGTTCTCAGTCGTCAATCCTCATGCCGCCCCAGCAGCCACTGTCATCGGACACGCCGCTTCCTACGCTGCCCCCTTGGCTGTCGCAGCTCCATTAGCTGTTGCCGCCCCCGTTGCTTACGGTGGTGTGATTGGACACGGTGCTGCCCTTGCACCCGCTAGTCTTGCATACGGAGCTCATCTTGGTCTGGGATATAGTTTGGGTCTTGGCAAAGCACTCATTCACTAAAGGAATCATTTATACTTTTGTAACCTCATTTTAAGTTATTGTTGAGATTATATACAAACTGTGTAAATAAATATCATTAGCAACAGAACTAGTTTGTTTATTTTTTTAACATTTATTTTTTTGCTATATCCGATGAAGAAAATATTTCTAAAACCTACATAACTATGAAATAAATATGCAACTTCTTAAAGTAAATTATAAATATTTTGCGCCCGGTGTATTTATAATAAAATGATTTTTATCCATTTCTAAGTAATCAAGAATTAATTTAATTGGAAGAGTGCTATATTAAAGTTTAAACTGAAAAAATGTTGTATTGAAATTTATGATGAAAAATTTATATGTATTTTAAAGAAATAAGCTATATATTCAAAAAGAAAAGATTCATAATTATTTGTATTATATCACCGAGTACTAGGAATTACATTGGAAACTAGTTGTTTTGAATTGAAATCAATAAAATAAATAAATAATAATTGAAATAAAAGTTATTTTTAAAAAAAATTTAAACATGAAAATAGATAACAAGAAGATTTATTTACTAACATTTCCTTCGGAAGGAGAGATCCCATTTTGGAGTAAAGTTATGCAGCAAAATTCGTAAAAAATATTATTTGGAGAATTTTCCTTATTCTTAAATTAAAACAATTATTTAAGCTTTATTACATGAATTTTTCTCTCTAAGAACTCAATTTAATTGAGGTGGAGAGAGAGGAAAGTAGTACGAATAATCATTAATTATTATTAAAAACATATAAATACGTGTAAGTTTTTCAATTTTAAATATTTCGGAAAATTTTAAATAATATCATTGTATTTAACATGTAGGATCCTTATTTAATTGCAATATGATTTTTTTACTATTTTCTTTTGAGACTTTTATTTATATGTTTAATAATATTTCTTCGTCAAATTTTTGCGATTGATATAATGAATGATATAACATGAAAAGAGTAAATTAAATGTTTTAATTAATGTTTTTTAGAGAAATGTAATTAGTTAGAATGATACTGATTGGAATTTACATCTTTTAATTTCCTAGTCAGTTAATTATCAAAGGAAAGATAACAAGTGTTCATGAAAATGATGTAACAAAAGTTTGGTTATCATGACTTTTTGTCAGAACATTTATTTTGAATAAAAATGAAATTTCAAAACTAATATCTTAATTTTTTTTCTGATAGGAAATTGTTTTTTTTATATTTTTTTCTCATTTCCAGGATTTCAATTCGAAAAAAAAAATCCTGTTTTTAAATCAACACTCATCTCCCTTTTATAAACACGTTAAATACCCTAATTTTTCTAAATAACAATTTTTATTTATTAAAATATTTCCTTTTTTTTTATACGGCAAAAAATGCTTCTTTTCAAAAAAATTACCTTAACTTATAAATATATGTAATCTTGTCGCACACACACAATACAGATTGTCTTTAATCTCTGATATAATTAATTGGAAGTAACTAAGAGTCGAACACAAACGTATGTGTAAATGATACAGAAAACATACGAAACGTGCAGTTGAGGGCAGATTCTACCTAGTGCAGGTTAGAACCTTATACCTTCGAATTCGTAAACGCGTAACATATCCACTATACTAAAATGATCATCCTAGTATGGAAGTTGTCACTTGCTTTTATAGATACCACCGCCACACACTCACCTACCAGTGAGTCAGCGAATAGGCAAACAAACGATACCATGGCTATGGTGAGCGTGTGAATTATTACTATTGCGTCAAGTGTATATCGACAACTTTGCTATTCTACGTCATGTGATGTGACGGCTTTGCTGTGCTGCTGTGCCATGTGATGTGACCTGGCGGCTTTTCTGAGCTGAATCGTTCGATCTGACGGCTTTTTGGTTGCTCTTGCGATTGATAGATGGCGCCTCGTCTGCGCCATGAAGGTTGCGTTGTTTCAACATTCAGCCAGAGTCACCAATGAAGGTTAGCACTTGGGACGACCTTCGGTTCCGTAAACGAGTAACTTAACCACTGTACCAAGAGGATCACCGTAGTATGGAGGTTGTTACTGGCTTACATAGATACCACAGCCACAATAGCATTGTCTTCAATAACAATTAATTAACGAGTTTCAGCATGAATAGCTTATTGCGTTGTTCACTAAGTGGAGAGACCACTGCACATTAAGTCTATGCGTTGACGGAAAGTATAACTTTTTAAAGGGGTTGTCACCTTTGTCACTTGATTATAACTCAAAGTTGTATGATCTATTACCAATCGTCCTAGTTGTGCTTCAGTGCACGACGTTGAGAAATAACAAATTTAAAAAAAAAAACTAAAAGAAAAACTCGTGTGCATGATTCAAATAAAAATCAACATTGCATTAATTTTATATAATAAGAAAATACATTATCTACATTTCTTTCTGTTACAAATATATGATATAAGTTACGGCTATATGGTTCTTTGAAAAGCGGAAAATCTTCTCTGTAAACGCCGTTTTTTTCTCACACGTATTCTTATCACTCGTTTATTGTATTATTATGCATCCCAAATGAATTTATAATTTGTTTATTGTATTATTATACATCCCGACTGAGTTTAATCTGTTTATTGTATTATTATACATCACTACTGAATTTAATTTGTTTATTGTATTATTATACATCACAACTGAATTTATAATTTGTTTATTGTATTATTATACATCAAAACTGAATTTAATTTGTTTATTGTATTGTTATACATCACAATTTAATTTAATTTTTATTGTATTACTGTACATCACATTTGTTTATTGTATTATTGTGTATCTCCTATGAATTTAATTTGTTTATTGTATTATTATTCATCACAACTGAATTTCTCCTTTCTACTTAAAAATTTCCTTCAGTTAAATAAATGTGATGCTATTTAAAAACATTTTTAGTTTAAATTATTTTTTTCGAATTTTTCTCATTGTAAGAATACATTTTTATTTGTAAATACATAATAAAAAAATTATAAATAAAATATAACAATCAAAAGTTGTGGATGCAGTTTATAGCGTGAGTGTCTTACTTTACGAGAGATATCAGTATTGTTACGTAGAGATCCGAGAGTTCGGAGATTTTATGCAAAACAATCACAAAGAAAATAAACAGTTCTTTAAGAGCGATGCGAATTTATTATCAAAAATCCAACTTTTAAATACAGTGGATCCAGCAGCGATATTCACAGAGTAAATATCCAAAGGTCTTCATACCTTCAACAGCAATCAAACACAATAACAAAGTGTTTAAAAATACACGTAAGTAAAGATTATCTCAGCTAAGCACAGCCGAGCTAATCGCTAGACAAAACAATCCCTCACTACTGCTGGCTTAATCGAGACTCTGCCGTCCCGGCGAGCCTCCTCATTTATAGAGCATAGAACTCCAGGAAACAAAAACAGCTCGTGTCATTGAACGTGACACTAGTGGAGAGATCTACTACTTCTGTGAAGATTCCGAGGGTTCCAAATCCCGCCAATGACGCCAACTTGGTCGCCAAAAATGATGTTAACTTGGCTCTACTCGCCAATATATTTCCAAGTTCTCATTGGA
The DNA here is from genome assembly GCA_019973955.1 of Trichonephila inaurata madagascariensis. Taxonomy (NCBI): domain Eukaryota; kingdom Metazoa; phylum Arthropoda; class Arachnida; order Araneae; family Nephilidae; genus Trichonephila; species Trichonephila inaurata. Next base: position 45,783 of record BMAV01010553.1, on the reverse strand, counting down.
TCGACATTATAACGTAAGGGGCGGCATTGTTTTTTTGTGAATGGTACAATTTTAACATGAAATAAATATAACATAGAGTAATATAAATGCATTAAACACTCAAATACAAATTATTTACACTATTTACACAAAATTCGTAACAGTATAATGGAGTCACACACAAATTATCTCTAATATTTTCTCTAAACTATAGATTAGCAGTATTAAAATAGTATCTTTAATTAGAATTTTCCTTCAAAACACAACATTTTTCCATTTCATCTACTTTTTTGAATCATTAAGCATCATTGAATTATCAATTTTGATTTATATGTAATGTATAAATGAAAATGATACAATAAATAATGTTGTAGGTGGTTGTTAACCTTAAAACTGTTCACATCTATATATTAGCACTGTCAGTTCTCGGCGTGAGAAACGCCATCTGTATAATTAAGAGAAGTAGGAGTGTATTGTTGTGTCTTCAAATAAGAATATGTGAACTGTGTTTGCGCCAGCCCAACTGCGCATGCCCAGTAATTCTGATATGAATGTAAAAAGTGTTGTGAGATAAAAATAAAGCCAGTCCACTAGAAACTGTGGCCGTGATTGTGTCATGAGAATATTGGAAGGAGTAATTAAGCTATTTTTTCTGACTAAAAGATAACCATAAATATGGACAAAGTGTTTGCACCATAAAATTGGTTATTGTGCTAGAGGACTGAGTCAACTGCTTATGTTGAAGTTGATCCAACATTTGGTCCGTCGAGCCGGAGCTTAGAAATTAGCTATTGGATTAAATGGCTGAGTGAAACTTACCGTATTCGTATTACGAAGCTACACAAGTGCGGCGACCGGTTATGTGAGGTAGAGAGCAATGTTCTTGAATCCTTTGAATTTTTGTGAGAATTTTAATTATGTCTTTAATTCAAGCACTCTGAAGAAAGACGAGTTAAAACTTGTCGCTGAGGAATTAAACTAATTGTGCTGTGATAATGCAAAAGTTCTGATTTGTAAATTTTAATTGAAAGTAGTGAAGTGTATAAAAAGGAAAACAGAATTAGTTAAAAATATTATTGACTATGCTGTTGAAGAAACGAGAATTAAAAAAATCTTCGAGGGAAACAAATTTAGAGTTAGAAAAAATAAAATTAGCGCAAAAGCAGTTAGAAAGTGAAAAAAAACTTAGGAGTTAGAAAAATAAAATTAGCGCATAAGCAGTCAGAAAGTGTTCAAATTTACAGTTAGAAAAAGTTAAGCTAGCGCAGTTAGAAAGGCAATTGTTTAGCTAATATTCGAAAAGATTTACATGATTCTTCACTGTCAACAGTGAGCGCCACCGAAACAGGTAACAATATTAGTATCGAAACATTAATAAAAAGTGTAAAAACATTAACTATCTCTGTACCCTCACGTGTTGAGTCATATAATTTATTTTTTCAGTCATTAGAGAAAGCATTCAAAACGAAAGAGGTTCCCGAAGAATGGAAATCGGAAATTCTTTTAAACATCCTAGGAGAGAGAGCGAATAACTTAATGATTTATGTGTCAGGAGGAAGAATTGTAAAAGTAGTTATGATAAACTAAAAAATTTAGCTCTTTGAAAAGAATTTCAGCCTACACCGCAAGAATGCTATATAATGATTTTCGTAAAACTCAAAAAATTAAATTCAGAGAGTTATGTCTAATTTGCGTCTAGGTTAAGTGCAACATTTGTGTATTACTGTCAGTTACGAAATGTTAATGATTTTAAGTCAGTATGTGAATTAATTGTAGCGGATAAAATGATGAGCACTCTTGACAGAGAATTATCGACTCATATTAATGTAAAACAAGGAGAACATTTTTAAACCCTACTTGTTAGGGCGGAGAATGTGATATTTTTATTTTATTCAAGTTAAAGGTAAAATTAAAAGAGTCTAATACATTTTCAGGTCCTTCACTGGAAATGAAAAATAAACGATTACTTCAATAAACAACTGAAATATAACAGCCTCGCGAAGTCAGAGAGGAGTATCGAGCAAGGTATTTTTCTGGAAGTAAAGAATGAAAACGTTGTGTAAAATGAAGTACATGCTTTGCAATTTTGCCCCTAGTTTAAAAAAAGTTTTTCGATAAATGAAAGAGTAGATTCTAAGCTAAAAACAATAAATTGTGCTTTTAAATGTCTATCATCCCAGAATGTTGTGTGTTAAACAGTGTCGCCTAAAACTGTGAAGTACCGTAAGTAGCCGCATAATAAATTACTTCATTTTCAAAGAGAAATAAAAAGTATCTGAATCCCATTCCGTCCTTTTGAAGGTTGAGAAAACCGCGAACGATGTATCTCGATTACTTCTGCCCCTCCTTCACACCTTGGTAGTCGTCCAAATATAAACAATCAAGAAATCGTGGCGACTACTTTGGAGTCACAACAAAATTAAAATGCTTATTTTCGAGCAAATTGCTCGTATATTAGTTAAGGATAAATATTCGAACGGCATGAATGTAGGTGTTTGTTAGACGGGAGGCAGTATGGTTTGTCTTATTACAAATGAGTAGCCAATAAATTACAACTGAAAAGTGAAGGATTAATACTTTGATCTCATGTTTAAATGTATGCCTCTATGATTGTTAACGGTAAGTAAAACGACAATTTCAAATAAAAGTAATACATTCGTGAAGGATTTAAATATGTTAGTAGTTAAGAAAATCACAGGATTTTATTCCAAATAACACGTTTAATACCAGAGTTAATTTTGTCAGATATAGTGGAGTTACTGATGATCGTTTTAATATTCCAGATAAATAGACATGTTGTTAGGTGCAGCATTTTGAACTATTGAGACCAGAAAATTTAAGATAAAAAAATTCAGATCTAATTTTACAAAAACACGGTTTTTGGATAATGCTGCGGTAATGTAGATTCATTAAATGAAATCCAAAAGTTCATTGCGGGTTAGTTAGGGACGAAGATTTAAATAAAACATTGCAAAAATTTTGGGAAGTAGAAAACGGAAATAGTGCAAACAAAAAAGTAATGAGTTGTAATTTATGCGAGGAATAATTTTAGAAAAACGCATTCTAGGTGATACATTGAGGGACGGTATGTAGTTAAAATGCCCTTTAAAGCTGATCCAAATTGCTTAGGGAATTCCAGGGGCATTGCTCTCAAACGATTAAATGCACTGTGGATTAGATTGGAAAGAGATCCACAATATCTAAAACTGTATAGAGAATTCATGCAAAGAATATGGAACAATTTGGGACATATGCGAGAAGTGAGGGTTGAAAATGACAACTTGAAGATGAACTATTTCTTACCGCATCATGGCGTCTATAGACCTGGAGAAAGTACCACCTGTTGCAGAGTGGCCCTCATAATGCGTCTAGTCTTGCCAGATAATGGATTATCACTCAATGATATCTGAGTTATTAAATGGAGGAGTCATCCAAGATGACTTATATGCTCAGATGATTAGATTTCGTACTTACTGATATGCAATGACTGCGGACATAAAGAAATGTATAGAATGATCCTAATTGGTTCCGAACAACGCTGTTCGCAAATAAATATTGCGGAAAGACACAAATACGACCGAGTAAAACATATGATTTCAAAACGGTCACCTATGGATGACCAGTGCCCCCATACTTAGCGCAACGAACATTGGAGACAATCATCCTATGATGAAGCTGTGCAAATAAATTCCTCGGTAGCAGCATCTCAGTCCTTCGAAGCCAGTTCTACGGCTTTGACGATGCGTTATGCGGTGCGGAAAACCTTGTAGAGTTAAGGAGCTGGCTTCTCACATGTCAGTTAATTGCAATTTTGAAAAGTGCAGGCATGGAATTGCATAAAATCTGTGGAAATCATTCTGAACTTCGTATGTCTAAATGAAATTCACACATGATTTTTCCAGACCAAATGAGACCAAAACATTGGGTGTGACCTGGGACCCAGTAAAAGACACGTTTTCCCTTTTAAAAGCTGACGTGATTCCAAGAGAGATTCGTATACAAAAGAGAAGGTTTTTATCACCATTATTGCCAGACTGTTCGATCCTTTGGGACTTGTGGGACCTGTGGGAAGTCCAAGGCCAAGATGTTTATGCAAAAAGCTTTGAGATCTAGTATTGACTGGAAAGATCCACCCCAAATAAAGTGTATCTCTGAATGGCAATTGCTGGGTTAATTAATAGGCTAGAGAGCCTAAATAAAGCATCAATATCGAAAGACGTATAAAGTGATTGAGTAAATCCTTCATCTATAGAGATTCATGGTTTTTTCTGATGCATCAGAGCGTTGGCTATGAGCTGCAGTGTATTGCAACCGCAGTCAATTCGGGAGAGACTTTTAGTGAAATTCAATTACTAGCAAATCGAGAGTTTCCCCACCACTATGCCTAACTATTCCTGGTAGATTAGGAGTTATGTGCAGCCGTCCTTTGTCCAAACTTGTGAAAAGAGTGATTGATGCTCAAAACCAGAATCAGTTAAAAGTTTATCTGTGGACTGATTCAATGATAGTGCTGTCATGGCTACAAAAAAGAACCTCTAGATGGACTTTAAACATTTGTGCAGAATAGAATTGCTAAGATTCCGCGATTTGTTCTCTGTGCGGCAATGGAGACATGTGCCATCCAACCAGAATCCCGCAGATTTGATTTCTCGTGGAGTTGATCCGACAAACTTCTGGAACTAAGAACTGTGGTGGAACGGTCCAGAGTTTCTATCTGGCAGGATTATCCGAACAAACTGTGAAAGTTAGTGAAAAACAACGATGCAATTCAGAACCGAAGAACAGGTTCGTGAAAACTCTGGGAAGTAAGTGTGCCAGTACTCAAAACATTTGTGTGAATGACTTTAGAACAATTTGTGTGTATAGACATTTCACCAATTATTTTTAACCATTCTGCGTATCTTAAGTTATATATTTTCAGGCCTGTAAACAACCCCAGGAGGAAGGTCGCGCCAATGGCCCACTAGAAGCAGTAGCTGGATACAAAGCGGAAATCTTCCTAATAAAGGGTATACAAAGTCAAGAATTTCTAGTAGACATTAAATGCTCCGGCTAAATAAATAACAACGAGTTTTGCCCAATAGTAAGCTGAAAAGTCTTAACCCTGCCTTTTGGATTCAGATGGAGGCGAGAGTGGGGCGGGCCGATTAGTAATACAAATTTGACTTTTAATCAAAAACATCAAATTATTTTACCCAAAACGCATAAATTGTCATGTATAATAATAGAACATTTTCATAACAAATACTTTCATGTTGGTGCCTTTTCACTTTTGAATCATGTTCGCGAAAAATTTTGGCCTCTGAATGGTCGCAATCTTTGTAGAAAAATTGTGCATAAATGTATCATATGTTTTAAGTGTAAACCTGTTATAGCATCTCAAATACGGGCAATTTGCCTAAGGAAAGGGTTACCACCGACTACCCCTTTAACTGCTCGGTGTAGACTTTGTGGTCCTTTCTTCATAAAAAAAAACGTGCTGCCAACGCAAGGAAGTTTTGCATAAAATCTTATGTTTGTATATATTTATCTGTTTTGTGTTTAAAGCTGTACAATATCGAAGTAGTGTCTGATTTTAACTTCCGATGATTTATTGCAACATTGAAAAGATTTTATGTCTCGAAGAGGGAATGTGCAAAATTATTTTCTGACAACGCCAAAATTTGGTAGGAGCTACTAGGGAAATTAAAAACTTCCCATGAAATGGTTAGGAAAACCAGATGATCAATTAGCCAGGATAATTTAGCGGCAGAAAGCATTAAGTGGAAGTTTATACCCCCAGATCACCCAACTTTTTGGTGGTCTATGGGAGGCCAAGTATTAAATCCTTTTAAAATACCATCTCCAAAAAGGTTGGTGAAGGAATAAATGCGGACTTGCGTGAGAATTTTAACCAGCGATAGTTCAAATAGAGGGTATGCTAAATCTCTAGACCTTGCCCTTTGTCTGCCACAGAATGATTTGTGCCTTTACTCCAGCTCTCACTTTTTGATTAATAGATCCTTGAATTCTATTATTGAGCCCAACTTAATAAATATAGAGTGAGAGTTACCTTTTAAGAAATGGAAAAAAATTACTAGAACAGTGCACTAATGTGGGAAATTTTGGCATCGTAAAGCTATCTTAACCAAATGCAACAAAGGTACAAATGGATGTTTGAAAAAAATAATGTAAAATTGGAGATTTAGTGCTCTTTTAATTGAAGAGAATTTGCCACCATACAAGTGGTTATTAGGAAGAATTATTCAGGTTTATTTAGGTGACGATAACAAAATCTGTGTAGTTGTGCTTTTGAAACACAATTTAAAATTTGTAAAAGAGCCATATCTAAAAGTTTGTGTTTTGCCAATGCCAAGTGATTAAGTACTACTGATAAAAATTTATTATTATTATTTTTCTTTTTGTATGTTTTAATTAATTCCAGTGAATTGTATTTTTTTATTAGTGCATTTTTAAAGTGTATTTTAAAATTTTGTGTGGTTAACAATTTAACTACAATTTGTGTAAATAACTATCGCCAGTGATTGCATGGTGTAACCAGTGCAATGTGGGCGGTATGTTTCGGGGTTCTCGGCGTGAGAAACGCCATCTGTATAATTAAGAGAAGTAGGAGTGTATTGTTGTGTCTTCAAATAAGAATATGTGAACTGTGTTTGCGCCAGCCCAACTGCGCATGCCCAGTAATTCTGATATGAATGTAAAAAGTGTTGTGAGATAAAATAAAGCCAGTCCACTAGAAACTGTGTCGTGATTGTGTCATGAGAATATTGAAGGAGTACTAAGCTATCGACTAAAAAGCAAAGATAACCACATAAATATGGACAGTGTTTGCACTTATAAAATTATTATTGTGCTAGAGATTCTGGAGTCAACTGCTTAAGTGTTGAAGTTGATCCAACAAGCACCATTTAATTTGCTTCATGCCAGTTTTTCATGGTAATTTTATTTCAGTCAGCATTTACTTTGTAATGCTAAATAATAGTTATCTTCTTAAACCCTTACGTGATCCATTTTTTTGCCCAAAATGTTCCAAAAAAGGCACATTTTTTATTGCATGTAACTAAGCATAATACTTAAAAGAATGCGGATATTGAAGAATTTTATTTTAATTTTCAATTTTAAAGGTTTCACATAATTTTTTAATTTTATAATTGTGGGACTCAAAAACCCTAAAAATGTTTGCTTTTTATCAGTACATTTTGCATGCTATTAAAAATGTTTCATATATATTAAAATAATTTCTCTCTTATACTGACAAAAAAATTTCATATTTGTATATCTTTTTCAAACAGTTGAGGATTTTGTGTATGTGCGTGCATATATATGCACACACAATTTGAAGCACGGTGTCAAACTAAGTCTTACATTGCAATGGGGACAGAGAAAATATATCGGCTTTTTGGATTATATTTCCATTTTCATTTCTTCTCAAGCAACAAATTGCACATTGCTTTGCCAATCCTTGCTCCTCCTAATTTCCTGCCTTCGATGAAACCTTCTCACCTTAACCACAAAGAAAATCCCGGATGAGACGTATTTCAGTGCCATGGACAAATATTGCATCTCTTAAAAACACTAGTACTAATAATCTCACTATAGCAACGTTTCTCAAACTGTGGGGCGTGCCCCCCTTAAGGGGCGTGATTACTCTACGAGGGGGGAGCGAGTATATTGAAAAGTCGAAAACAAAAGATTATTTAAAAAATTATTAATTTACTGAAAGAAAAGCAAAATATTTTCTGGTATAATAAAATATAGAATACATTTACACTGATATAATACACTTATAAATAAATCAGTACTGTGTGCAATGTATATTTAATTATTAATTTAAGGGGACACAGTACGATTCAATTGACCAAAATCGGTCAAAAAACCAAATTTAATTTTTTTAGCCTAAATTTTTCTTTATATACTTTTCTCTATAACCTCACAAAATTTGAAAGCTCTAAACTTAAAAATGCAGAATTATGATAGCTTTTACGTTCGTTTTTATTCACATCCCTATGGCAAATCAAAACTTTAAAACTGCCGTATCTCAGAAAGATAAAATAACTATTTTGTCTTCATTTAAAATGCTAAGGCTTTTTTTTCTGTTGCGCCTAATGCTTTGAAATTTTTTTACATATTCCCAATAGTACATGTAACAAAGGTTGGTATGCATTTTTGAATCAAAGCAATATATATTTTTTTAAAAATAATTAAACTCAGAATTTATACATTTTTAAGGAATTTTCAATAAACATTCATAAAAAGAAGTATTGTAAGAATACCAATCACGTTAACGCAAAACCCATACCAACTTTTATTATACATAGTTTGACGTACTTGTAAATCAAATTTTATGCGTGTACGTCAATATTTGTAGGAGGAATAGCATTTTAAAATCACTTCAAAAATTTCAAGTTTTTTCCTTAAAAAATTACATGTCTAGCTTTTTATGAAATTTTGAGCACAAAATATGTTTAACATAGTATACATACATAGGAGACAACCAAAAAAATAATAAAAATCCTTAAATTAAAATTTTTTGCGTAAATCGTACCATGTCCCCTTAACAATACTAAGTTAAGAACAAATTTTTGATAATTATCAGTGATTCCATGGGCTTGTATTAACACTTATCTTGATAATTTATACAGTTTATAATTAATTCCTCAACTTCCGATTAAAAGTTACGCGATTCGCTCCCCAATGCCACCGTTTACCCCGTAGACGAGCGTATTTTGATGTTTTTTTTTGAGTGGGAGGGGAAAAGAAATAAATAAGCAAATCCTCTGAAATAAGTAAATCCTTTGCAAACACTGTCAGGGTCCTTTTATTGCATTCCAAAGCCTTCAGAATAATTTTATGGATAGCGTTGCACAGAAAAGATAGTACTTCAGAAAGACGCATATATACGTCCAGAAAATTAATGCTTTGGCTGAGCGAGAAGTTTATATACGTCGGTGGTTAAAGTCGTATTGTAGCTTTAGTGTCAAAGTATAGTATTGTTGAATTAATACATCGTTATTGTATGGAGGGGGGGCGATGAAAATGATAATTGAATTGTGGGTCGCGTATATTGAAAGTTTAGAAGCACTGCACTATAGGTATTAAAAATATGAGCAAATCAATGATTGATTGAATATTAACGTTGCACTGTTCAGCAACACGAGGGCTTTTGGAGACGGTCCACGTAATTTTGAACCATGGTCCAGTAACGTGGATGACACCTGAGCTGGCACCCCCCTCTCCTAACTACCACACCAACGGGAGGACGTTTCAGCTCTCGACAGATTTAACGTGCATCGCTGCCCTACACGGCGGGTCTTTAGTGGTACTGGGCTCCAACTCGTGACATGGCAAGCCATGGTCCGATACCTATACCACTCGGCTACCGTGGCCACACTTGAGCAAATCAAAGTTAAAAAGAAAAAAATTTCAGTGTTAGTACAGCATACAGGCAAACCATTTAAGGGGTGAAACTAGGGTGTAAGACAATACATAAGTTTCTTCGTAAATTCTTTCTATATTCTCGTTATCAATCTGTTATGTGTGAACTCTAGCCTTCTGTCGAGGAAATAAAATTTATACATGTATAATAAATCAGGAAATTCTTGTTAATTGTTCACTTTCAAAAATATTCAACAAAAATTCGATTTTCTTACCCAAGATAAGTAATAACCAGCATCAAATTGCTGAATTTAAAAAATAAAGCTTTAACCACATGCATGTATTTTATTATATTTTTATATAAATCACACACACACACAAAATATTAGCTGAAATTTTCGCATTATTAGTTTTTATAATCATTTTTCTTGTTTTCATTTCTAATTGGCTGAGAAAAAAGAAATAGGGTTGAGTTGAGTTGAGTTTGGTGTTTTATGGCGCAAGAGCCAGTTTTGGCTATACTGCGCCAAACATTCATAGGTCTGTGGTCTGGACGGCAAAAGAAGAAAAGGATAAATTGGATGACAAGATGGAGGATTGAAAATAGAGAAGGATCACTGAGGTACCCCGGGGTCGTGACACCCGTGTTTACCAAAGATATAGTTAACGCCTTGGGAAAAGGAAAAGATCCCTAGGGTACCTCGGGATTGTGATACCCGTACCCACCTAAAGAAGGTGACCCCCCTGAGGGGAAAAAAGAAATAGGACTTAAGATATTGATCTAGAGTCTTACAAAAATCATTGATGAAGGACTTTGAAATTTTGAATTTTTCAAGGAAGATACCAGAAATAGTCTCTCTTTTATGTGGCTGCGGTAGCAAAGTGGCCATGGTCACGAATGCATGATTGTCGTTACTTATGCCGAGTGATGGATTCGAGCCCTGATTCTAAGTAAGGCCCACCATGTAGAGATGCGGATGATCGTTAAATCTACCAAGATTCTAAGTCAACGCATTGGTGAGATGTGGAAGCTTGGAGATTGGGGTGGCAGCTCAAGGATCGTCTTCGTCACTTGATCACAGAAGATCAAATGCCGAATTATAGTAGAATTTACGTATTAATAGTAGTTTCCACCTTAGTATTCTTCTAGTGACATGGTTAAGCAGTATTCAAGGTCGCTCGTATGGTTGGTGTCGTTTTGTTGAGTAGTGAATTCAAGCTAAATTTCAAAAAAAGGCTGCCGTAGGAGTAATGAAATAGTTTCTAAGGTTTCCAAGTTAAGGGTATATAATTTTACAAAATGATACATAAAAATGGTCATTGTTAGTTAATTTCTCATTTTCAAACTCAGTCCATGCAAAATATGTCACTAACAATGCAATGGAATTTTGTTGAAGTGTAAGCTGTTATATTACAAGAATACAAAATATGTCGTTAATAAATTGGATTAATATTTAGAAATCTAGAAGTAGGCTGTTAGAAAAAGCTTTCTTAATTTCAAATAAAAAAAATTCACAAGGATAACAAACAAAGAAAAAAATGACAAAGTAGATGGTTCATTGAAAAAAAAATTCTCTAAAAAAATACAAATATTTTTTTTTAATGTTTTATTAAACCTTTGAGGAGATAGGTAGTTTTCAATCAAAGATAAAAGCAATTTTAACATATGATTCATGAATTTAAAACATGACATTTCTGATTAAAACAGTAATGCTAAATTTGTATCAACAGGTTTATATGCATAAAAAGTTTTTAACTGAATCTTTCAAAATATATTTTATTTCAAATGCTTAATTTAAGCAATCATTTTATTAATTAATGTAGCTATTTTATATTAAAAATTGCAATAATATCAATTAACGAGGGATTCTATGCATAGTTATGAATGGCGGTGACACATTGCCCTGACATATCAACCATTCAAGAATGTATTTTTTTTTATTTGAGTGTTACATATATTTAGCCACAGCTTGTTTATTTGAAAAAAATCGCGTAAAATAAATATACGGGAATGTATTCAATATTGAATACATTTTCCCTGTATTCATTTTCCATTTATAGGAAGCGGTATTCAATATTTATTTGTAAATCCAACTTGAAATTGAACAGTTATATATTTTCAAATTGGTGTTGTTAGTAACCTTAGTTTTAAAAACATTATTGAGAAGTTCTATAACTTTGATGACATGATAATTTAATTCTGTTAAACAACTTCAATTTTGGTTTATTATTTCAAAAAGAGAAAACTTTATATCTTATGTGTATTTGAAAAACTCGAAATTTAAATTAAATTAATTCTAATTTTTGCTTTTTAATTAATAACTAACCTATTAATTACATGTTAAGTAATTATAAAAATCTCTTACATGTTAAATAACCTTTTTATTTAAAATTAATTTTATGGAATTGATTCTGTAAAAACATACCTAAATTTTTATAAATTATAGAAAAATACACATCGATGACTTCTGCATATTTCAAGATTTAAAGACATTACTAAGCAATATCAAGTAACCTTTCTAAGCATCCTTTATCTAAACATAAATAAATAGTTTGAAAGTGATGAAATAAGATTGCATTAGTTGATTGTTGCAATGGTAAGAGAAAGACAGTCACTTTATTTTTTCTTGTTCGATTGCTTCAAAATAATAAGAAAGAAAAAAGCAACTTTCACGTGCTTCCTGAAATAAAACTCAAAAAGAAATTCGGTTAATTACGAAAGCTGAATGCATCAATGAACTGAATGACTATAAATTTCCTTTTAATAATATGGATTTCTACCATGCATTTTCAGACTTGTGCTCCAAATCAGTTTATTAACAACATGATTGCTAAGGTAATCCTTTTTATTAACTTTATTTTCAAAAATTAATAAGTTTTATATCAAAAAATTGCTTTAGTTTTAAGATGCTCGTGTCATTCTAAAAAGTATCATGAATTAGAAAATAAGTTTGTAAATAAATATTCCACCTATATTTTATATAAAAACCTATAGTTTATACAGTTATATGTACTTAAAATTTCTTTGAATAATGTATTGAAATAGTTTTTCAAACATATATCTATAAAAGCATAATTTGCAAACATATATATATAAGAGCATAGTTTTGTAAGCATATATATTCTCACTGTTTTTACATGAATTAATTATAATATGAATAACTTAGGAACAAAGAAAAAAAAAAGTGATTTTTTTTCAATAATTTTTTTTGTAAGAAATAATTTGCACAATAAAACTACGAATTATTGCATTTAAAATGTATAAATTGCACAGCATTTGACAGACCAAGAACAGACTTTTTACAATTTTAGTATCATATATCTATTATTGAAAACTGACTTAACGCCTAGCATTTTATTAGGCAAATAGAATATAATTTTTCTTAAAAATCTCTCTCATTATAAGAATGATTTGAATAGATTTATTAAATGTGTTTTATTCATTATGTTTTGTATAGTTTTTTTAAAAAAAAAATGACTGCGTGTATTTTTATTGTCAGTTAAAATCATTAAAATCATTGACAATAATAATTTATTAAAATAATCACAGATAAAGATTTAAAAATAACTTTATTTAAAATAGATGTTCAAATTTTTTTAAATAATTTTAACTTGCTTTTTTTAGAAACTGTACATTTCTATAATAAAATATATGAAAAGTTTATGTTTCTATATATACAAATTATGAAAAATAAAAAGTTATGAACTACATCTTCCGCAAGATTTAAGAAATATTAGTCCATTCACAAAACATGTTTTGATAGAAATACGAAAATATTTTTAAGGCCGTTACATTAAAAAAAATATGCTACATTAGCACACATTAAATCGACACACAGTTTGCATACGTGCATTATAGTTTTTCACTTTCGCATCATTTTTTTAAATTTACATTCAATTTTCGCCATGAAATATAAATTGGTTGCTTTTTTTTCCATTCAAGCAAGTTCTTTTTCATACAATGCTAATTTTCTTGATAAATGATTGAGACATCACATTTGTGAGAGGCCAACTGAAAACAATATATAAAGTTCACAATGATATTTACACGAAGTATATGATATCAGCCTCAACAAAAATGTGAAATTATTCACCAGCAGTACATAAAGAACAGCTTTCATATAGGAACACGCTGAAGAAAGACAAATTGCCAGAAATATATGCTAAGCATAATACTTAACAGAATGCGAAAACGGAAGAATTTTATTTTAATTTTCAATTTTAAAATGTTCAAACTATTTTTTATTCTATAATTGTGGAACACAAAAAAATCCTAAATGTTTGCTTTTTATAAGTACGCTCTGGATGTGCTATAAGAATGCTTCAAATATCTTAAAAGAATTTCTCTCATATTCGCAAAAAATCATGTTCGTACCTTTTTTTCAAACGCTTGAAGATTTTGTGTTAGTGTGCATATATATATATAACACACACAATTTGAAACATGGTGTAATACTAAGTTTTACATTACACAGGGGGATAGGGATAATATCATCTTTTTTGGATTATCTTTGCATTTTCATCTCTTCTCAAGCAAAATATTGCACATTGCCATGCCGATCCTTGTTCTTCATCGAATATTTTCAAGAATCGAAATTCCCGAATTCAACAATAAGCAAATCCCAGATGAGAAGTATTTCAGTACCGTGGATACACACACAAACTATATCTCTTAAAAACACTACACTAATAATATGACTATAAGAGTTAAAAGTATGTTAAAATCAAATATAAAAAGAAAAAGATATCACAGTGACCTGTTCTGGCACTTGCCAGCTTTCGGTAGCCCGTATGGTGTACGGGCAAACCATTCAAGAGGTTTATACCGAAGTTCTTTGAAATATTCTTCGACACATGTACTTATATTATTGAAAATCTTGCATATCGTCTTTTTTATAAAATCAAAAAATCAAGCAAGTAATGTTTTGTTTCAGTTTTTAAACCCAATTATCAAACTTGTAGGATTTTGCACTATAAACAATTAAATTCTATTTTTTTAAAGATTGCAGTCAATTAAATTTCTAAATATAAGCCCAGGCAGTAAAACAGTTTCAAGTAGGAGGGAAATCTAATTTTGTGGCATTAAACATTGCCATAGAATAACATAAAAACCATTAATGATAGAGCTCATAACTTCCTTTAACGGTCAAATTAGGAGAGAATTCCTGAAAAAACCGTTTCCCCGAATTAAAATTTGAAAAGATAACAAATTTAAGAGATATATCAACTGTAAAACGTTTTTGTATATTTAAACACGTTTGTTACAAAATAATATATATCATATGTATGGTATATTTGATAAAAAATGTAGAAAATGTATATTAACATATTTATTTCCTTCTTCACTTTTTTCGGGTCCAAAATGAAGTTTCAACACAGATAGAAGTTGATAAGATTTATTAAATAGTTAATACTTTATTTTTCATAGTATCCAGTGATCATCTTTTCAATAGCAAATAATTATTTAAATAATAAGGAGAATCTTTTTAAGTTCCAAAAATCCTAAAAAAGTACTCTTCATTTTAAGGGTATTTTGTTAAAAATCATATATTATACATTCTTAATCACAAATATATTTTTTAGAATTTATGAATATATAAAATATTTATTGTAGTTGATTTCATTTATAGGTCATCATTCTTTTCGCTGCTCTTGCTGCAGTCAATGTCAGTGCAGTCTTTTATAGACAAGTTGCTCCAGTCAACACCGGAGTCATAGCCAAAGCCCGATCTGAGGATGTAAGTTACCCTTTATATTTTTATATTCATCTGCTCATTCCTCTCTATTAAAAGCAAAAAAAAAATTTTTCAGATTTATCATACAATAATGCTTTTAAATTTTCATTGTTTACCTTAGCCTTTCGGAAACTACGCTTTCTCCTATGATATCAAGAATAGACTCGGTGCCGAGAAAACCCGTGCCGAAGTAGGTGATGCCCATGGAAACAAGAAGGGATCCTTCGCCATTGCTAAAATTGACGGAAGGACTCGGCGAGTCAACTACGTTGCTGATGGACAGGGATTCCGAAAAGTCGTCAAAACCAAGGAACCTGGGACTGCTGCCAATGCCCCAGCAGCCGCTCTCATTGGACATGATGCTTCCTATGCTGTTCCTCCGGCCGTTGCCTCTCCAGTAGCTGCCCCTTTGGCTCTCACCGCTCCATTAGATGCCCCCATTGCTTACGGTGGTGCGATTGGGCATGAAGGCCCTCTTGCACCGGCTGGGTCGGCATACAAAGCACCTCTTGATTTCGGATATGGTTTAGACCATGGCAAAGGACTCATATACTGAAGAAATCATTCCTATTATTGTGACCTCGATTTAAGTTATTGTTGAGATTTTTACAGAATGTAAATAAATATCATCGTCTAAAGTTTATTTTTTATCGTTTATTCTTTAAATGTTCCATGGAAAACTTATTATTAAAATTTAAATTAAGATTCTCTTTTACAAATATTTAAGTATAGAGTAGAAATTTTTAAATTTAATTAGTAGAAATATTGGTATATCCTTTAGTTATAGAAACATTTATCTCCTTATCAAAATTAAAATTTTGTACAAACAGTTTTAAGTTAATGATAGAATAGTTATTGATATTGAAGTTTGTCTATTAACATTAAAAGAAATTATTTTGCTCTTAAAATTTTTAAAAATCAGAATGCCATCATAATTATCGCACGTAAATAATAAACCGGTAAACATTGAGTAGAAATTTTTACTACCGATGAATATTTTGATCTCTTCCCCTCAAATACTCTAGCATTGAAAAAAAACTAATGCCGAAACTCTCATTAAATTTAAGTATTTGGAAATATTTAACATAAGATTAAAAATATTTAGGAATTTTTTTCTTTATCGATTTTAGAAAAATCTAGTTTCAAGAGCTATTTTGTGAATGAAAGGAAATAACCACAAAATTAAATTAACATTGTAATGTAACAGCTCTCTGCGAATAATGTTATTTATGTGCATAGGAAATTACGAAAGAAAATTATATCCTCGTTTCGTAAGCTCAATTAAATAGATATTGAATTTTGAGTGATTTGCTTAAACTGTATATCGCAAGAATATTTGCTTTAAGAAAGATGTTAATACATTATTTTTCTGAAAAAAGACGTAATTTCTTACATTTATTCAACCATTGCTGTTGAATTCATTCAGAAGATTTG
Organism: Trichonephila inaurata madagascariensis; assembly: GCA_019973955.1. NCBI lineage: Eukaryota > Metazoa > Arthropoda > Arachnida > Araneae > Nephilidae > Trichonephila > Trichonephila inaurata. Next base: position 29,260 of record BMAV01010553.1, on the reverse strand, counting down.
TTTCCAGAAATAAGATCTCTAGAAAATTGGTATCCAGACAGTGACGGAATATATCTCGACAACAATGCTACTCCCCATCGAGCCCAAGCTCTACAGACCTGATTTAACTATAACAATGGTCCTTTCATCATCTAAAATAGCCATCAAAAAGTCCAAGTATTTGTTTATTCGAAAATCTAGGGAATGAACAGGGAAGTCATTTAAGAGATTTGAATGCCCTTCCTACAAGCCTCAAAGAATTAGAAATATCACTTCATAAAGCAAGATCCGAAATCACACTGTTGAGACATATCTGAAACTTATAACATCAGTAGTCACGACGAGCTCTATACTAAAGCAAAAGTTGAAACATCAAGTATTAGATGAGGTGACGAGTCATTTGGCAGTATGTGTACTTTGTACTCTTATGAAAACTTCATAAGAAGTTATTTCTAAAAACAGTAAAAAAATTCAAATATTAATTGTTAATTTATTTTTAAATATTTTTCTTTTTATGTAAAAATTATTTACCTACAGACTTTTATGCATGAATTTATTTTTGTTTTTTGACTGCAGATGGCTTTCAGACTTAGAAACACACACACACCATTCATAAGAAATAAACTTCAGTCATGGAAAAATATATGAGCATTATGCAGCGTCGAATAAAAGCTTCATTGAGAGTAACTAATAATAAAAAGGAATATTTTAAAATCCTTTAATTTTGAATTTATTTTTTTTAATTTATAATTTTGTAATTTATAAATTTGAATTTTTTCATGAAAATTTTATTAAATGTTAAGGCAAAATATTATTTTTCTTTTCCCGTTACGAGTCACAATAATGACTAATAGGTCGTTAATTCATTGATTATTCTGATAATTTAATTTTATGCTATAAACAATTCATATCGAAGAAATTATGAAATACCAACTTCTCCAAATGCTATTATGAATCCATCACTAACAGTCCTAACTTTGCTTTAGATTCCGTCGTAGCAAAAATTAATTCGAATCACCAAAAGCTATTTAATTTACAAGAAATTTGTAATTTGTAGAATCTTAAAATTAAGCACATGTCTTCTAAATGCATTGTTAAAAAGCTTTTTTTAACTAAACAAAAATGGATACAGTTTTTTCACAAAAATCACATTGATATACATATTAAAATATGACTTTTATTATTACTTTAAATATATTTTATTACATGCTTTAAAAATTCCTCATATTATTAATTAAATAAACACCAATGAATTACCAACATAAACGTACGCAAATAAAATGAAACAAAATAATCCAACTAAATAAAAAATTTTGCAACAAATTAAATAAATAGTATTACAACTTACCCCCAAAAATTTTTCTTCTGAGCTTTTTTTAACTAAGCAAAAATGGTTGCAGTTTTTTCACAAAAATCACATTGATATACATATTAAAATATGACTTTTATTATTACTTTAAATATATTTTATTACATGCTTTAAAAATTCCTCATATTATTAATTAAATAAACACCAATGAATTACCAACATAAACGTACGCAAATAAAATGAAACAAAATAATCCAACTAAATAAAAAAATTTTTGCAACAAATTAAATAAATAGTATTACAACTTACCCCCCAAAAATGCTGATTTTTCTTCTCAATTAATTAGTTTAAGTCATTATGAGTTGCACTTCAAAACCATTTATAAATCCTTATTGAAAATATAATTTAAAATTTTTGTACAAAGTATTCTTACAGTATTTATTTGAACAGATTGTAAGACACCCTTCTAAACAGATGTTTGGAGTTTTATCCCAACAAATGGCCCTGGAAGCGTAGTTCCTCTTAAATACATGATGAATTCTGTCAAATATACAGAAATATTATGTAGTAGGATTGTTCCATTCATGGAAACATTTGATGGAACATTTCAACGTGACTTGGTCCCTTGTTACAATTCGAAATTGGTCCATACTTTTATGCGGAAAATAAAATGAAAGTTCTCGATTGGGGCTTGAAAATTCTCCAGACTTAAGTCCTTTTCAAAACTGATGGCATATTCTCAAGAATCGTTTCACTAAGATGAATCGCACAACAGAGCAAATAAAAGGGCTATACTAGTGTGTTTCTAAAATGAGATGAAATCAAAAACATGTGTGCCACTCTAGCGGAGTCAATGCCAAGACGGGTTTAAGAGGTCATTTCTGCTAAAGGAAGACATACTCATATACTAATATACAGATTTTAAGGATATTTAAGATATGTAATGATAAAAATCTAAGGTTTTAGAAAGAATCACTTTTTTTCCCCATTTGTCCCAATTAATTCGAACAGTATTGATTGTTTTTGAAAAAAAATCTAAAAAATAGAGTTAAATAGTTTATTAATATCCTATGTTTGTAAAATTTTAATAAAGTCAAAATAAGAGCTAATAAGAAGTGTATAATTAATTTATTCTACCAGCATTAAAAACTTCTAAATATATTCCTGATCCTGTAATTTTTCTGACCGTAAGAATCGTGTTCAATTTCCTCCATCCAAAGAATTTTTCCGTCTTCGATTCTACGTCACACCCGATTTTCAGTAGCATTAACATACGAATAAAATTGTGGCTTAGATTCGATAAAATACAGTAATCATTTCGCAACTTTGTGAACTAAGCTACTTTATAAAATAAAATAATATCTCTTAATCCAGGAGTATGGAAACATGTATAAACTGTCAGAATCTATAACACTCATGTTATGATTCAAACATAGGATCTCTTATAATGCTGGTTTCCATATAGTTAGGGACAAAAATTTCGGCACATTATCTTTATTTTCAATGATGCACGAGGTGTGACACAAAAGAAACGAGACTGGTCCAATAAGTCATTGTACTCATAGAATGAGGTCTTCCTGACATTATCACCTTCAAAGTAGTCCCCTTCAGCATTCACACACTTCTGCATTCGGTGCTGTTATTGGTTGTAACAGTTGTGGAGCGAGGTGTTTGGAAGGACTTTTAGGAGATTCTCGTTTTTGCCTGAACCTCTTCAAACGAGGTAAAATGGGTTTTCTTTAAGCAAGATACAACTGTAGGAAATAAAAAAGTCGCATGAGGAGCCACAATAGGTGAATAAGATGTCCTATCATAGTAATATTTGTTCTGGTCAGAAACTGCTTGACAGCAAGGGCCGTGTGAGTGGATGCATTATACTAGTGCAACAGCCAGCCATCACTCCCCAACTGCATTTTTCCTATGTTTTCACGAAATCCTTTTAGTACTTCAATGTGGAAGTATATATTATCATTCTGACCAATGACAACGCAGTGCTTCGCGCCAAGTGCTACTTGCGTGGTTCCTTAATCACGCCAAGTAGCGCTTGTTTTCGCGTGATATGGAATCCAAGATGGTGGCCTTGATCTGTAGCTAATCTAAAGTAATTTTAAAGAATTTCTGTTGCCTGTTGAAAGTTTTTGAAATGCTAAAATAGCCTAGATTTGAAATGAAATAATTAAAAATTTACTTACATTTTGTGGAGACCAGTATTTAAAAGATGAATACCAGGATTTAAAAAAAATAGGAAATACCGGATGAAGAAGTAAAAATAAGTAAAATATTGAAAATGTGTATTGTTTCAAAGGACAAAATTTAAAAGAAAATTTTAATTTCAAATCGAAAAAAATAATTACCATCAGGAAAAAATAATTATTATTGATTTTCGTGTCACTTCCACATTTGCTGCATTTTATGATGGCCGAAATCAGTGAAATCTTTATTTAAAAGTAAAACAAAGCCATTACTTTTAGAAAACGGAATAAAAGTGAGAATTTGGTACTCCTTTTGGTGCGTAATAATTAAAAGTACAACCCTGTATATTCTGTAAAAAAAATATATCCTGGTACTCACCAGTAATGTTAAAAATATCCGTATTCGAAAACAGCACTAAATATAACAGAAGACTGAAATAGTAGCTTGAAGATTGAAGGCAATAAAAATGGTTTAAATTTTAAGGAAATCGAATTATAAAATCGTCTGAAATTAATAGGGTTACCACAAAAAAACAATAAAAATTTACTATAATACTCGTTATCTCCATTGAAACCACATTGCCACACGATACAAATATCAAGGTAACCATATTTTATTGTTATCGCCTATCTTGGCGAACATAAAAAAAAACTGGGCGTGTAGCACTCCGATATCAAATTATTACCATCAGGTATTTGATAAATAAATTCAGAACATAAAATGTTATTTATTTTTTTTCTGTAAAATAAATGATTTGCTATACTACTGTAAGTTATGAAATAACTTTCATTTATGAATAAATGTTCTTTGATGCGTTGTCGTTATTTATTTTCATTTTGTTTTACATGTTAAAAAATAAAACAATATATAACTGTACGGAATAATACATAGGCCTGGTCGCTACATCTACAGGAACGTTCGAGAGTTTGTAATTTTGAATTTGTCAACAGTCGAACAAAAATAGAGATAGTGATCTTATCAATTAGAAACATTAAAGTTGTTTTATTGCCGGACAAAAAGCTTACTTTCCTTCACTCTTCTTCTCATTTTGAGTAACATATTTATCATCCTGCCAAAGTAAAAATAAACTGTTAAAAAGTGATAAAATATTTATGGCCATTTTGGTGAGGAAAAAATAATTTTAAATTAAAAACAAAAGTATGTCATTTAGGTCACATGAAACAATGCTTCTGAACAGATACAAAGTTAATTGCATACCAATTCTACATAAAAGTAGAAAAAAATATATTGGTAGTAACCAGTATGAATAATTCAATCTCATAAAAAAAACGAAAGTTAAAATATTTTTTTTTTTTTCATGTGAAACTCAAATCCTCAAACTATATATATTCTGAAGGTAACTGAATCGTAAATAGAATTTTAAAAAGTATTTAGCTTTTTTCTCCTTTTAAATTTTTCAAGAACTACAATAATGTTATGCATTAATTAATACTTAATACCTTTCGCTTCTGAATGCTTTTAACGATATTTAAATCAAAAGATTGTTCTTTGCGATAATTTTTTTTCCTTCCTTACCTAATTCAACTAAGAAGTAAGATTTATTTTTATAAAAAAAATTATTCTATTTCAGGTACTTGAAATCAAAACTTAATTAACTTATAAGAAATGAATATACGAGTATCATTGAACTAAAAAGGCTAAGAGTGTTTCCGTCTAAGTAAGGCGGAATTCCTAGACTAGGCTGCTCCCCAGGAAACTCATTTTACAATGTCGATCACCTTGTAGATTTTCGTATTTATAGAAGGAGGGGGTCCCACTAGTCATACTCAGTCATTCGAGACAACAATTCATTTCCTATCAAAATGATTGCTAAGGTGAGTCTGTGTTCCCGAATTTTCTTTTTTTCTTTCCTCATTCAAAAACGCATTTAATACCCTTTGTTTTCGCAATTGTCGCCAATCAGAGTTTCCAATTCATTCTGTACTTAATGATTGCAAAAAATAATAAATTTAAAATATTAGTTTTAAAAGCCTTTTAACGAACGTTGTTTTTTGGAATTTTATTATAAAATAATTTTGTCTAATGAGACTTAACTTTGAAATTTCTCATGAAAACTCTTAATTATTTAGATTCAAATACATAGGAAAAATATTAGTAGAGTTAAACGTTTATGAAACATATTTATTAGGTATCGTTGAGATTTTCAAATATTAGCCATTATGTACTGATAAAATGAGTTAAAATTTGTAAGCATTTCAAAGATACTTGAAAAAAAAATCCCTTTTTACCTTCTTTAGAAGAGTGTAAGCATTTGTTTACACATATTTTAAACATTTTATGAATAATAATTAATTTCCAAAATAAGGAGTAGCAATAAATTATTTAATAATGACTGCAATAGAATTTTCCTCTTATAAACTATTATTATACTTCCTACATCATTTCAATGCAATTACGTTTCTCTTTAAAAAAATCAAAATACACAGAATTCTTCTAGAATTGTATTTAGGTAGCTTAAAAAACAATGTCATTCAATATTTTTTCAAAAAGAATTTCGTTTAATATTTAAATAGATAGATAGATACAATTATTTATTTATATTAAACTTATTATATGTTAACAAAAATGGTTTTAACTCTGTGTATTTTTTTCAACAAATGTGATTGCATTTCCTGTAGAACAATCACATTGCTTTACTATAAACAATTCACGAGCAATAATTAATTTAAAAGTAAACAAGTAATATAAAAAAAATTTTAAGTCAATTCCTACTTAGATCAACAAAGAAAAATTTTATTTTATCTACTTTTTATTAAATAGTTACAATTAATATAAATATGTATAAACATATGACAGAATCACAACATTAAGTGGTAATTAATTTTTATTAATTACCATTAAGGTATCGTATTGTCATCCAAAACAATCGGGTATATAAAATTTCAGTTCAACTGAATGCCTTAAAACGTAAAAAAAAACCCTTTTCAAGTTTTGACACAAGTCTCCAAAAATGATTCCAACGTGGCTGTATTTGTAATTCTTTAAATAATTAGTTTTTATATCAATTACTTTTTATTAAATATAATTAAATTACTGTATTGCCATCAAAAATAATCATGTATATAAAATTTCAGCTCAATTGAGCTCTTTAAAATGTATTTTATTAACGATTGAAGATTCCACCAAGATAAATAAAGAAATAAATAAATAAATATATAGAGATATGTGAGTTAATAGTAGGAATTGAAAAAATGTAATAATAATGATGTTTATATTTACTTTATGTTTATTTTATTTAAAAAATTCTCGAAAATATTAATCTTCAGTACTTTAATCAGTACATTGGTAAAATTAAGAAACAACATTATTGTATTTTAGAAATCTGAATATTGTACAATATTAAAGCAAGGTATGGTGTTTTTAAATATATAAAACATGAATGCTTCCGTGGAATATTTGTTTCATCTTATTGTTATTTTAGCAAACATCTAAAATGAATATTCAATATTTATTGCTAATAATTCACTATGCAAAATATGACAGGATTAAAATTTTTATTTTCATTCATTTTCTGTGTCCATTACACTATTAGAAACAGTACGTATTACTGGCTATATATAAAAATATATAGCGAAGCATTCATGATTACAAAGAAACATATTCAGAAGCTTCAATCAAAAAAGTATCATCCCCCCCCCATTTATTTAAAAGGAAAATTTACCAGAAATATCGATAGTCAGATTCAGTTTTAAAGTTTGTTTAAAATACGAAATGTGGATCTTTACAGATCAATTTTCAATTGAAATATATTGATATAATTTTAAGTATTTTTAAAATTGTAATCGTTGAATAATGACGACATTATAACACTCGCTATTTACATTAAACATTTGAAAGCTAAAATTCAGAAATGTAGATTATTTCTTAAATTATAAAGATAACAATAGTATATTTTAAAGAAAATATTCCATTTTTCGTAATTTTAACTATTACTAAGTAAAAAATATAGAGATTAAAATATTCAACTATTCATAGAAAAGAAAATTCTATCTTGAAAGAGTACTTAGGAAAGAGTATTTTTTGCTGAAATAAAGAAAATGTTTTCCTATTTTTCACCTACAATTCTGTAATATTTTAGATCACCATCCTCTTCGCTGCCCTTGCAGCAGTCCACGCTAGCGCCCTCTTGGGACATGGTGCCCTCGTCAGCACTGGAGTCAGCAACAGCGCCCGATCTCAAGATGTAAGTCAACTTCGTGATTCGTTTTGATATCAAATGTCTTAATATAATTAGAATATTAAAACTCATCCAAACTATAAGTAGCATTGTGCATTTGATTGACTCGTATTATTTATTAGGCTTTCGGAAACTACGCTTTCGGCTATGACATCAAGGACGGACTCGGTGCCGCCAACTCCCGATCCGAAGTAGGAGATGCCCACGGAAACAAGAAGGGATCCTACACCATTGCTGACATCGACGGAAGGGCCCGACGAGTCGACTACGTTGCTGACGGACACGGATTCAGAGCCACCGTCAAGACTAACGAGCCCGGAACTGCTGCCAGCGCCCCAGCAGCCGCTCTCATCGCTAGCCCCTACGCCGGACCCGTCGCCCCTGTCATTAACCACGTTGCCCCAGGAGCCGCTGTTGTTGGACATGCCGCTTCCTACGCAGCTCCTTTGGCTGTTGCCGCCCCCGTTGCTTACGGTGGTGTGATCGGACACGGAGCCGCCCTTGCACCCGCTGGTCTTGCATACGGAGCTCATATTGGTCTTGGATATGGTTTGGGTCTTGGCAAGGCTCTTATTCACTAAGGAAGTCAAACTTGTCTGTGTACCTTTAACTTAAATTATTTCAATTTGTTTCATGAGAAATGTAAATAAATATTTTCATCAAAAAATATGAGTCCTTTTTTTTCTTTGCTTTTTTATTCTAAAAATTCTTTAAAGTTCTCATTAGTATAAAATAAAGTTGGAGTTTATGTACATAAATATATTTACCATAACTTTTTTTGTAAAGTAATTTTTAATCTCTTTCAATACAATATTTTTAATAAACAGTTCTATGATTCCCCATTTTAATTTCGAAATCAACTGAAAGTACAGTGTTTATATTAAACTCGTAAGTAAATCCAACGCAAAATCACATGGATCTTTTTAGAAAAAGCTTAAATAAATTTACTTCTTTATATATCCAAATGCATCACTAGAAGACCGTCATACATTCCTCTTTTTTTCTATAATTAACAAAATGAATGTGAAAACTCATTACTTGCAATTTTTCATGGAATATTTAAATTAAAATAGTAAACGGTTTTTGGGTTTCCATCTTGAAAGATAACTTTATATTTGTCTCTTAAATGTATTTTTAATTTTGTTTTAAATTTTATAAGGATCTTACCCCTTACTTCTGTAAGCCTCATGTTATACAATGTGGAGCATGATGAGTTTTGTAAATAAATTTATTTTTAAAAAACTTCATGAAACATAAAGTAATATTGAACTGGAGCTTAGTAATTTATGTCAAGCGTTATTTTAAGTTACATATACTTTGAAATTGAAAAAAAATAAATGTTCAACCGATTATGTAGTAATGCTTTATAAATTCAAGTAAAGATTTTTGATTGGGTCATCTCTTAAGGTATCCGCGACTACCCTAAAATAATGGTTTTTTTAAATTGACAATTTTTTTACGATTTTATTTCATATGTCATCTTATTAGCTTTATAAAAATACCAAGGTTCTAATTTTCCATTCACTAGAACAAAAACTACAAGTGTTTTAGTAAAAGCAGATGTCGTAAATTTACATAAGATGTCGAAGTTTAAAATGCGTTTTACTGGAAATGTGTTTTTTTTCGAAAAGCTCAAACGGAGACAGCGATTGCTCAAAAAGTTTTTAAAATAATTTGCTGAAATTTTGTGTGTATGTTCTGTATAACAATAAGTGTTTTAACCTTCAGATTTATCAATCACTGTTTGATTACAAAATTTACAGTTCATTATGTGAATATACTCACTGTTTTTTGAAGCAAATTCATATAATAACTAAGATAAAGTGCTTCAGTTTTTGTAAAAATGAAAATATCTCTTATGCTGAAGGTCATTTCAAAAAGGAATAGAAAGTAAAACATCACAATTGAAAAATTGAGAATTTGTTCATTTACTATTTATACAGTGCGGGCCCCCTTTTATGTATTTTTTTGTCAATTTTTACCCATTTTTTCCCCATTTTAATAGTAATAATTTATTTTTCTCTTCTTAATTTTAGCCTTTTTTTTCTGAAAATGTACTAAATAAATCTAAAAACCACAAAAAAATCTTCATATCTCCATTTTTAAAAAAAAAGTTATCTCACAAGTAGTCGGTTACCTTAACTATGTCTTAAAAACGGAATTCGAGTTCAGTAAACCGTTAAAGCTTTCTTTAACACAAGAAAGGTAATAGTTCGTCGTTTGAATGGATACGTACCGAAATTCACGTACTTATTTCTTATTCTAGAAGTGCTGTTACCCAACAATAATTTACTATTGAGGAAAAGGCGGTAAAAACAACGCAAATTAGTGAGGTGGTAATAGGTCCCCCTACTCGGGGCCCAGCTTAATTTTTTCCCCTATTGCGACTCAAGACCCACTGTGTAAAGGGGATGATGTAAGTTAAGTCTGTTGAGGTTCAATGTTCACCCTCTGGCGTAGTGTAGAAATTTGGAGATAGAGCCCAGCTAAATGTCTTTTGTCCTTAGCCATTTCAAAATTGACCCGCCCCAAAAGCCCTCGCGTAGCTGGATAAAGCGATGTTAATATTCACCCTTCCCTCCCCAAAATTGTTAAATATTTTTGGGCTACTTTTTATAAAAAAACCAAAATCACAAAAGTCCATTGAAGAAGTGTCAGGGGATTTTGCAAGTATTTCATCAAACGGTTAGATATACTTTTTTTTAATTCCTGTTTTTGATTCTTTCTTTGCTAAATAGACGTATGACAAGAGGCATTGTCCTATGAAGCCAATTAATCAGTGTCCTTTCCCCATAATATTAGAATTTCTTCTTCAAAAATTGGTTCTAAAATATGCTATTGATAGTAAAGTGATTTAATTTTGGCTTTACTTGAGACTTTTTTAATTTTTAACTTGTCATTGTAACAAAATCCTACAACTATCATGAATCCTTTTGAGATCTTTTCTGACGAAGAGATTTCGTATTGTCATTTCCGTCAATTGACCGAAAGCTGACTTTTATTCCACTTAAAATACCCCTATTTACAAAGAAATTTTTTTTTTCAGCAACTAGGTATTTTTCATATAGTTTTCTACGATATTTTTCCAGATATGTTTCAAAACAAAAGGTTTTTTTTAAACATCTTTTTTACCTTTAAACTTATGAATGCTTTTACTTAAATGTAAGACTTTTTTGTTTCGATCAATGAATCTATAAAAGGGGTTTTTCTTTGGGATAGATTTTTACTTTTTTAGTTTGTGTTTGCAGCCGTAGGAAAGTTTTTAACGTGCTTTCTTCTTATTTTTTAATGATTTTTTTCCCCTTTCAAGTTTAATATATTATAAAAACCTATATTTTGAAATAAAATAATCAAGATTTCTACACCTTTTTATAATTTTTTGATACGAATATTTCTCCTGAAAGCCCCAATTCCAACCCCAAAAAATATCAACTATAGCCATTTTCCAAAAAATTTTTTTTTTATTTTCCCAAAATTAAAAAAAAACATTGAAGACATTATTCGAATTTTTTAAAAGTTTTATCTCATAATGTAAACGAGGAAACAAATTACAAAATCGTTTCCATAAAGTATGAATGACCTTCTAAATTTACTAACCGTAATTGTTTTTTATCTATACACACTGGTTATAAATTAAGGAAAAATCACAAAAATGGGATAACTTTAAAATTAAAACCCAAACTGTAAATTTAAATATGTTGGGAATAAAGGAACCTGTTTGCACTGTTTCCAAAAAAGGGGCAATACATTGGTTGATTGATTGAATATTAACGTCGCACTGTTCAACTACACGAGGGCTTTTTGGGGCGACCACGTAATTTTGCATGGGCAAGTGCGTGGAACAAAATGAGCTGGCACCCCTCCTAACTACCACACCACACCAACGGAGGACGTTTCAGCTCGAAAAATTTTTAACGGGATGCGCCCCCAACGGATCTTTAAAGGGGATTCGAACTCGTGACAAGGCAAGCCACGATCCAATACCTATACCACTTGGCTACCACTGCCCCGACAATACATTCGGAAAACGTCATTTGTGAGGAGGATAAAAGGGGCCAGAATGGGGCAGCAATTGCTGCTCAGTGGGGTGAAAAATCTGGGAAAGGGAAAAGTAAAATGGGCCCTTTGCGTTATTAGACCAAAGAACTGCGATGGTGAGCTATTGGGAGACTAGAAGTGGGACAACGTCGACAAAAAGTGGCTAGATTGCTGAATGTATGTCCTTCTGTGATTCACAGACTTTGGCAACAATTTCTAACTTCAAATTTTTCATCTTCGAGGTTCAGCCAAGAATGGCCACATGCTACCACGAGTGCGATGACCAATATTTTTCATTATGCTCAAGGAGGAATATAACCGCAACTCCAGCTGAATTCAGATTCTCCCTCGCTACAAGCTCCGGAAGTATGGTATCAAAGTCAACCATGCATCGAAGGTTTCATGAACGTGGTCTTTGTGAGAGGCAACCAGCCATTTGGGTCCCGCTCACATCACGCCATAGTGGGAACGTTTGCAATGGGCACATCAACATGTTTTTCTGGATGCGTCATCTATGTAAGACTGTTCTCTTCACATATGAATCCAGGTTTAGCAGCAAAAGCGGTAGTATGCGTATTTTCGTTTGGAGAGAGCCTGGAATTCGTTTTCCTCCATGACGCATCTGTAAAACACATGCATACTGATCAAGCCGTGTCTGTGTTTGGGGTGGTATCTCTGTGGATGTACGCACAGACCTTCGTGTCTTTTCCCGTCTAATACTCACATGACATCCTAGATGCTTACGTGCACCCTTATACCGGGGCAATAGGTAATGCTTTCGTGCTACATGATGATAATGCGAGACCAAACAGGGCACTTATCGTAGATACTTATCTTGAGCAGGAAACAATTCAGCGCATGCAATGACCAGCTCGACCACCGGTCCTCAACCCTATCGATCATGTTTGAGACCCTCTAGAACAGGGGTTCTCAACCTTTTTTTTCTACTGGGCCGCATACATATGTCAGCTAGTTTACACTGGCCACATACATATGTCAGCTATTTCACGCGGGCCACATACTTATGTCAGCTATTTCCCACTGGTCGTATACATATGTCAGCTATTTCACGCGGGCCGCATACATATGTCAGCTATTTCACACTGGTCGCATACATATGTCAGCTATTTCACGCGGGCTGCATACATATGTTATTTATTTCACCCGGGCTGCGACATGAGGATAAATGGGAGAGGGGAGGACCAAGATAACATTGGAAATTTAAAATGCGAAATTTATCAAAATATTATAACTCCTGTTTTTCTTACTTTAATTATTGTTTTTATATTTTAAATTTTTGTCACTAACATATTAAATTAGAGGCATTTATCAAACACTCATTCACAATTTCCGTATCAGTAAACGGTTTCATATGATAACCAATAATATAACAAACTTCATAGAATGTTTTTGTTACCGCTGTGATATTACCACTGGCAAAACATTTTATTGCTGTTGCAAAGAATATACGTCAAAGTCTATTTATCACCTCTTGCAAGAGATCTTCGAGGAAAATTATCATTGAATGATTCCTGTATATTGTTATTTTTTAAATACAGAACTTTTTCGTGACAAATCAAAAAATTACTCATCATTGTTTGTTTTTCATTACAAAATAGTCAACCTCCCTATCGTTTTGAAATGATATATTTTCTTCGAATATTTTTCACTCGCAAGATATGAAAGATAGTTAAAAATTAGTTCCATTGATAAAATTGTCGCCACTCCACTGTTGTCAGTTATCACTAACCGTAACCGTTCCAAATAGAAAAAGAGTATCAGCAAAAAGCAACATTGTGATATATTTTATTTCTTGACAAACAATTTCCCACCAAATTTTTAATACAATGTTCTTAAATAAGTAAATTTGTCAGAGCAATGGGCCATGACCGGGCCACATGGTGATTACCGCTGCTATAGAACAACGTGTAGCTGCTCTCAATCCCCCTTCTAGAACCCTAGCCACGCTTTCAACTGACTTGGAAGAGCAATGGCTCGGACTTCCTATAGAATAAATATACTGTATTATTGAGAGCATCATACATCGCCGAATGTGCTGTGTATGATTCTCGTGGGAATGGGGGTAATATCCCATATTAAAGGTATTATAAATTGGCATATCCTATTTGTTCATAGAAATTAGCATATGTATAAAATGTGCTAATTTATATACCAAAATTGATTGGTGATTTTTTTTATGCTATTTTATACTTTCCTATAGGTATAATGCGTATAAGTTTCATTAAATTCTACGCATAACTTTTTGAATTATCGCTATTTTTGTGTTTTTTTTTAATTTATGATAACTAATGTATAGTACATTGGTTTAGATGAATATAAAAGATTAGTAAAACGCATTCTCTCTCTCTCATACTAAAACTCCAGAACTATGAATGAGTAGTAATAGTTATAAAATACGAGTATAGTAATACTCACTCCAACTTCAAGTGTCCGTTCTGCGTCGTGATAAAAACAGCCGTTTGAAAGGACAGATTTTCACATATTTGGTAAACATTTTATAAACGCATTGGAGAGCCAAAACATCATGAACGTCTATTCAATAGCATGTTACATCACCTTTGGCATGCAAAACAGCTGTAACCCACCTCGGCATGGATGCCACAAGTTCTTGGTTGATGACTGAAGGCCGGTTGCACCAAATGTCTAAGCAACAGTTGCGCAAAGTCGAGATATTCCGATATTGAAGTGTTTGAAAAAATCCCTACAAAATCCCGAATGGGCTCCCTCGGATTAAGATCTGGCAACTTAGGTGGTCAAGATATTAATTGGAATTCATCGTTATGATTCTTGAAGCACTCTAACACAGTTCCAGCCTTGCGGCATGGTACATTATCCAGATTATCTGGAAGTTTCCATTTCCAGTTGGGTAAACAGAAGTTATGTAAGGGTATGATCGATCCGCAAATATATTCAGACGGTCAACAAATTTCATGGTCTGTTCTACTACAACAAAAGGTCCGAGAGACACCAGAGAGCATTCCCCAAAGCATAATACCACCACAAACAGCCTATGTCAGTGCTTCTCAAACTTTCTAAACTTGCGACCCAATTTTCAATCATAATTTTCATCGAGCCCCCCTCCATACAATAGCAATGTATTTTATTCAATAATAATATACTTTGACGTAAAGCTACAATACGACTTTAATTATAAATCGTACAAATTATCAAGATTATTAAATTTTGCATATAATTTTATAACCTTCCCATAGGGTCATTGGTAATTATTAAACTTGTTCTTAACTTAGTACTGTTAAATTAATTATGAAACACATTGTGCAGTACTGATACATTTATAAGTGTATTATATCAGTGTAGATCTGTATTTTATGAGGTCAGAATGTATTTTGTCTTGCTTCCTTTCAGTAAATTATGAATTTTTTAAAAAAAATAATCTTTTGTTTTCCATTTTTCGATATACTCGCGTCCCCTTGTAGGGTTATCACGCCCCCTAGGGGGGCGCCCTACAGTTTGAGAAACACTGGCCTATGTACAACCTGCTGCACATGGGAGAGCAACTGTTCGCAAAGAAGAAAAGCACACCTGATACGACTATCAACGTGATGAATGAGAAATCATGATTCATCCAATCAAGCAACTCTTTTCCACTTATCCTTGGGAAAGCATCGATGTTCCAGGTAAAACCAGTAGTAAAACGATAGAAATTCATCATAAATAGTTATATGCTTTTAAAATTGTCATGTTTATTTTGAATCAACCGGTAGAATAAAATAAACTATTTAAATGCAACTATTGGCAAAAAAATGAAAGAAATGACATATTTTTAAAACATTCTCCTTTTTTGGAAATTCTTCTATAATAAAATTTTCTACCTATATATAGCTAAGATTTCTGTACACAACCTGAAGTAGAATTTTTTGAATCATGTAATTTAGAAGAATCATGTAATTTTTATATTTTAATATGTCAGAACAGAGAAATTTTTATTAAAAACCATCATTATTTCAATTGAATCTGAAAATAATGTGACTTTTTCTAAACTCCTAATTCAAGCTCTGAAATGAAGTCTTGAGCTATATACAGGGAAAAATATTGCTATTATAAAAGCATTTTCCAGAAAAAGGAAAAACATTTTGAACATACGCTACTTTTTTCATTTTCTTTTTTAAAACTGCAGTGAAATAATTAAGTATTGTAATAATACTACATAAAACAATTTTTAAAATTTAATTAATTCAATTTAATTAATTCAAGTGAACCTAACTTTCGAAAAATTTATTCATTTATACGCTTTTGAAAAATCCCGTTTTTGAATGTAGTCAGTAACCTTAACGTGAATAAATGTTGCAAATTCTTCCTAAGTAGGAAATCTTTTTGAAGGGTACAAGTAACTATAATTACTCTTCTACTAAAAAAGAGCAAAAGAATTTCATCTATGATTATGAACGTAAGGATACATCAACTTCCTTGTGTGTGTGTGTCCTTTTACGTCACGTCAAAGCGCACAAAATAGGTGATTAAAAAGTCAAACAAATGACACAATACCTGAAATCAAAACCTTGTTTATTTACTAATCACCGAATTTTAAAAGGGCAATGAGTGTTTCCTTGAAAATAAGGCGGATTTTAGAGATTTTTTTGAATGTGTTGTATTTTTGGCCAGGTAAAATACAATTTCATCATGTGTCGATTACCTTGTAGATTCTTGTGTATAAATATGGTCCAACTTGGTATCGTACTCATAAGTCAGTCACAATTCATACCCTATCAACATGATTGCTAAGGTAAGTCTTTTCTTTGTAAAAGCTAGTAACTTAATATTTGTTTCCATAGAGTATTTGATTTGTACAAGCATTTATTTCATTTGATTTTCGGGATTATATTAAGTATCATATTTGTAAATCCATATTGAATTTGACTTTAGTAGAAATTAATAAATAAAATTATCTCAAAAAGTTAAAAAGCATTATATAAATGTTTTCATATAATAATTTTAGTTAAGAAATTAAGTATTTAATTTTCTATTAAGTTTTAAAGTGGGTACGATACCCATTCAATAAAAAATATATAATAAAGTTGAAAATTTAATGATTTTTTTAAGTACAAGTACTCATTATTACGATTTTTAAAACTTAAATATGTATTAATAAAATCTTATACTTATAAATTTTAAGTAAAATATTATATATTATAAGCTATAAATGATTTGGAAATGTAAAACTGAATTTGTGGGTAGTTTTTTCTAAGATAAATGATTTCCCCCTACAGACAAATGATGAATATTTTGCATAATTTATAAGAGACAGTAAGTTTTTGAAAAATACAGGAATACAATAAACTCACGCTTTTAATTACTCTCTATTAGGCCTACATTTTTCATACAACAAAAATATAACTTTATAAAAATAAGAGAATATTTATACATATGTCTGTATTATTCTAAAATTTCCAGAGAAAACCTTTAAAAGAGTAAAATATACAAATTTTGAAAGAGAACACTTTTTAAACGTATCATTTACAACTATAATAAGACATAATAAAAGAAAAGCATGCGTGTTCCATAATTTCATAGCCAAAATAACGTGTTTAACATAAAATTATCCTTCTAAAATTAAACTTTGAAAAATTTCTTTTTTACTTGTGGAAATAAAAACAATAAACTAATGTAACATAATTATTTTATAGATCACCATCCTTTTCGCTGCCCTTGCAGCAGTTCAAGCCAGTGGCCTTTTGGGACACGGTGCTTTGGTCAGCACAGGAGTCAGCACTAGCGCTCGATCTCAAGATGTAAGTCGACTTCTTGATTCGTTTTGATATCAAATTTCTCAATATAATTAGAATATTAAAACGCATACTAAACTATAAATAGCATTGTCAGCATTTTGATTGACTCGTATTATTTATTAGGCTTTCGGAAACTACGCTTTCGGTTATGACATCAAGGACGGACTCGGTGCCGCCAACTCCCGATCCGAAGTAGGAGATGCCCACGGAAACAAGAAGGGATCCTACACCATTGCTGACATCGACGGAAGGGCCCGACGAGTCGACTACGTTGCTGACGGACATGGATTCAGAGCCACCATCAAGACCAACGAACCCGGAACCGCCGCCAGTGCCCCAGCAGCCGCCCTCATCGCCAGCCCCTACGCCGGACCCGTCGCCCCTGTTGTCAACCATGTGGCCCCAGCTGCTGCTGTCGTTGGACACGCCGCTTCTTATGCTGCCCCCTTGGCCGTCGCTGCTCCATTAGCTGCTCCTTTGGCTGTTGCTGCTCCCGTTGCCTACGGTGGTGTGATCGGACATGGAGCCGCCCTTGCACCCGCTGGTCTTGCATACGGTGCTCATCTTGGACTTGGATATGGTTTAGGTCTTGGCAAAGCTCTTATCCATTAAAGAAGTCTTTTGTGCTGTTGTAACCTTAATTTAAATTATTTTTGTATGTCTTATGTAAGATGTGTAAATAAACAATTTCGTCTGCAAATATGAAACTAGTGTTTTCTTTTTTTTGGTATTTTTGTTTGTGCGAAATAAATACCCAAGTCTGAAAAATTTGAAATGTAAATATAATTTTTGATACATTTTTATGAAATAAATATTAAAACTTCAATTTACATGAACTTATTTTAAAAACTAACCTAATGCTTTCACAACTAATTTGATTGCCCAAAAGCTTCTTTTTAAGGTTTGCTTTTCCACATTAGAAATTTTAAATACACTAGTATCTCAATGAAATTTTCATTTTCATTTTGTGACTTTCATTTTGGGCTGAATGAATATATAATGTTTTATTTCTATGAATGAAATTATTAATTGAAATATAATAAATCAATCTTAATTCATTAAAAAAAATTATAAAAACATTTACATTCTAATAAGAAAATGTTTAGTCTTTATCACATTGCATGTCCTCAAAAGTAGATGGGTATATTTACCGTAAATAACTTCTTCCTGAATTAAAAAAAAACCTTCTTTTCAATCTGTTAAACAAATAAATACAGATATCCGTAATAAACCCATACCAGCAAATGAACTTTTTCATTGTCCTTACAAATTGTATAACCTATTACATTAAAAAATTATTTAAAATTTCCTTATTTAAGTTTATTTAAGAGTTCTCACTGATCTGAAGAAAGTAAAATACAAGCGAAAATCTTACAAATAAAATTATTATTTTGAAAATAGATTGAAATTCTATTCAATATTCGACTGAAAGCAAGTACAATTCTTTTTATTAGAGTTACGTTTTTTTTCATAACTCCAAGTAAAATCATCTGAGAGACATGAAATTCAGAAATGAGAGAAAGTATTTTGTACTTTAGTGATGAAGAAAGCATAGTTGCCCCCAAAAAAATACAATTCATATAGCACGGAATCAAACAAAAAATTTTCTTTATTGAACTCACAGCATCGTTACACATGATTGTCTGTCCATGAAGAAGGCAACAAGCATGGGCTCCTTGGTATGGTATATGTCCTCCCCTTATTGCATTGATTGCTTTGCAATGTCCCTCCATACTCAGCACCAAACTGTCCAACAACTCTTGAGGAAAGAGTGCCTATTCCTCAATCAGCATCTGTTTCAGTTGTTGAGTGTTCCACGGAGGATGTAGTCGTTTCACAAGGCATCTCCACAAAGCATCCCGCACATGTTCTACGGCATTTAAATCAGGGGAGAGCACTGTCCAATCCATTCGAATGATATCGTTCCAATAGCTGCTGAACTTCAGCAGTCCTGTGTGGCCAGGCATTGTCATCCATAAAATCTATGTCTGGTACAACAGCATCTTGGAAGAGACACTGACGAGGAAGGAATCACGTTAACCCGGAAGTCAACGTCCACCCGTTGGTGGGGTGTGGTAGTTAGGAGGGGTGCCAGCTCAGGTGTCATCCTCGTCACTTGACCATGGTTCAAAATAACGAGTTTCGTCGCCAAAACCCCTCGTACAGCTGAACAGTGCTACGTTAATATTTACTCATAATTATTATTCATTCGAAGGTACAAGAGGGCTATCAGAGACGGACCTCGAAATTCCAAAGCACGTCAAGTAACGATAATGATACCTGCGCTGACATCTGTATCCAAATTTCCAAACAACACCAACGTGAGGACTTTGTATGAGAGTTCAGACTGCATTTCGAAAGAAACAAAGCTGATCAAAAGCTTTACTACCGCGACCTTGAAACGAATACCTGACAGCAGATCTGTGTTCTTATGAAAGATAAGCAATTGATTTCACATTTTACTATGCGTTTGATGAAGAACTTCACAACACAAAATGGTGCTTATTTTTTCTGTATTATCCTTGAATTCACTTTCATTTATGTATTAATATATTTCATGTATAATTATTATTTACACTATCACATTTAACATGTTAAGAAATAAATAATTTAAAATGATAAGTGGTTCAAGATAGCTTAAACTAACTGACAAGGGGAGGGCACGACTAAGGAAATTCATTTGTGGACGAGACTTTGTGTAATAGTAGTACTCCTATAGGGCATTCAACCGTCAAGGTAATAGCACCGAAAGGGCTTTCAATTCGGAGAAAATGGTCTTCGAAATTCATACTTACTTTTTGTACATATAAATATTACTTATCTCCAGAGGTGCAGTGACATAGGTGATAGCTTAACTGCATTCCGCGCAGCAGTTCAGAGTTCAAATCTCACAATCTACTATCTAGGATTTTTTTCAATTTATTTTAAATGTTAAAGGAATTTATTTAAAAAAGGCTTATTAAATATTTACATAATTATTTTGTACTTTAAAAACTTAAGCAACCACTATAATTATAAAAATATTTATATTATATTTTATATAAATATATTATAATATTAGTAATATATAATAATATTTCTTATAAAAATGTATTATATTAGATATTAAATGATATTTTATATAATTGTTTTTTTTATTTTAAAAAATAAAATATTTGCAAATAGTTTGATAATATATAAAATATATTATTATAATATTTTATTATATACACACTAATGATTTTATAATTATATAAAATAGTTAATAAGCATTTTTTAAATAAATTTATTTAATTGAAAAAATAATTAAATAAATTGAAAAAGAAACAACATGTCGATCGCGTGATTCGAGATTTGACCTACCACGAGGAATGTAAGTACGGTATCATCTATATCACTGGAGCTAATGAAAAATTAGTTGTAGAAAAGCTAAGTATGAATTTCGAAGGTCATTTTCTCCGAATTGACTGCCCATTCAGCGCTATTACATTGACGGTTGAACACCCTATAAGAGTACTACTATTACACAAAGTCTCACGAATTTCCTTAGACATGCCCTCCCCTTATGAAACAACCTTGTCCTGAAATCGACTGTAGTGCTTGTGAAGAAAACGGAGAAGTGGTTAGAATAGTACATAGGGTTACTCTCTACACCTATAGGCATATTAGCCACGGATTTCATAATTTTGAATTTATTAATATTCGAACATTTAAAAAATTGCAGCATGATTAAATCATGTCTGCTTTAAACAAAACACTCGTCTGCTTTTTCTTTTCAATAACCTTCCGCCGTAGGATACATCGAA
This sequence comes from Trichonephila inaurata madagascariensis, assembly GCA_019973955.1. Classification (NCBI taxonomy): domain Eukaryota; kingdom Metazoa; phylum Arthropoda; class Arachnida; order Araneae; family Nephilidae; genus Trichonephila; species Trichonephila inaurata. The sequence goes on along the minus strand of BMAV01010553.1, from coordinate 7,990 downwards.
GTTTTTCAAAATTAATTTTTCCACACAGTTATACAATTTCTGACAATAAAGTTCGGTGAATGAAATCAGAAAGGCCGATCTGGCAACACTGACGAAACAAAAAGCAGCACATGCGTTGCGGCAGGTGTTGGCCATCTACCCCCACCGTTGTTCAGTTGAGACTCATTCGTGTTCTGTGTAAGACTTGATTTACAAAGTGCTTCTTTAGTACGTTGGTTCTCAACTGAGAGCAGGAAAATGAACGAACAAAAGATCAATTTAAAGTTTTGTTTTAAGCATGGCAATACACCAGAAGAAACTAATGCAATGCTGTTACGTGTTTATGAAGATCAAGCTCTGTCCATGAAATGGGTGTACGAGTGGTTCGCCCGTTTTCGAAAAGCAGCGAAAGTGTTTCTGACAACCCCCATAGCGGAAGATTGGCAACCTCCGTCAGTGACGAAAACACTGAGAAAGTGAGGAAATTAATCTCTAAATATCGTTAATTAACTGAGCGCATGATATCTGATAATCTGCAGATTAACCGTGAATTCGTTCTACAAATCGTTACCCAGAATTTAGGGATGAGAAAAACGTGTTATCGATATTGACGATATTCCTAACATGCGACGAAACGTGACGAGGCTTTTGAACTCTATCCCAAAAGAAGAATTCTTGCAAAGTTCCCATGTCATGTATAGAAGATCTCATCGATGCATAGTTATGGGAGGTGACTATTTCGAAAACAGTAGGGTAACTTTCGTTAATATTTCAACTACGTTAATGTCATCAGGACTATTCACAGAACTTTATTGTCAGAGGTTGTATTAGCCGCGGTAGCCGAGTGATCATAGTTACGAAATCTCGCTGAGGGTTTGAGTGATAATGCGACTGAAGATCCACCCTGTATAGGCTCTGGTGCACGCTAAATTTGTCCACCCTCAAATTTCTCGCATTAGCGTGGTTTGGAAGTTCGGAGAAGTGTTGCCAGCTCAGGCATTGTACTCGTCTCTTGACCATCGCTGATACTTGAAGGCCAGTCGCCAATAGAGTTTCTGTTGCTTCAGAGTGCATTATAAATTTAAATAAATCAGCCTGCACCAGTACTTATCAAACTTTCTTTATTTGCGATCCTATTTTTTTTCAATTATAATTTTCATCGCACCCCTCCTCCATACAATAACAATGTATTGCATTCAATAATACTGTGCTTTAATCCTAAATATACAAAATGATCTTAATTATAAATCGTAAAAATTATCAATTTTAATATTAAATTTTGGATATATTATACTTTTTTAAGTAATGGATATTTTAAGTAATAGAATAAGTATTATGTTACTTTTCCTTCTAAAACCTCATAAGAATTTAAAATTTTGAAAATCAATATATATAGGTTACTAATTTTTATTTAAAGCATTATACATAATTTTTTTTAAATATTTCTATTCAGATTTCCCAAATATAGCTCCCTTTATTATAATATATATAAAAATTTGTTGTAATCTTGTTGATTAAAAACAATAAAGTTAATTCATAATAAGTAAACATTAAAGTTCATTATTAATTTTAGCTGGAAAAAAGGCTTTCTTCTCTGAACTCTTCTTCGCATTTACAGTATTTATCACATCTACCTAAACAAAAAATAAGCTGTAAAGAAGAGATAAAATATTTACGACAATTTTTTAGGGGAAAAAAACTTAAAATTAAAAATAGTATGCAGACCACTTAAATCGATGCATATGAAAACAAAAAAAATTAATTATATACCAATCCTACATAAAAATATTCCATTGGTAGTGTAAAATATGAATAATTCAAAATGTGATGAAAAAGAATGCCATAAATAAATGATTATTTTATGCAAAACTTTCAACACCCCAAAACCATATTTGGAGGTTACTGTAAATACATTTTTAAAGGGTGTGTGATTTTTTTCTCCAATAAGTTTTCAAGAATTACAATGAACTTATGCATTAATTAATACTTATCATCTTTCACTTTTGAATGATTTAACAATCATTAGAGTTACAATAACCCAAGGTTGCAAGAGTTTCATGGCCAATGAAGTATGAATTAAGTCGGGAAATTTTTACATTCTACAAAAAAGACTGCTCACAAATAAATTTGAATTGAGTCTCAAATTCTTAGGGAAGTATACTGTGGAAGAAAACAAAAGAACTGATATCGTTCTTTTCACTTTATTTCAAAATTTGAAATTCAATCAATGCAAAAAAAAATCCTCTGAAAAATCAAATTGATTCTAAAAATTAATTAAACATAAAACAAAAATAGGAAGAATAGTACTAGTAGATTTGGTTAATTTTTTAAAAATAATAAAAGCTGTATACTTATAGAAATCAAAATATTATCTTTTTAAATAAAATAAAATTGGACTTGTTAACACTCAAAGTAGAAAGAAAAAAATGAGTAAATAATTCTTAAGGAATCTGATTACGTCTAGAACCAAGACTTTGAACGAGAGTATAAATGAATACTTTTTTTATATTTAATGTCACTTGAATTATAATATACGTATAAAATGTTTTTGAGAATATAATTGCAATAAAAAATATATTAAATGCAATTTTTCGGGAAAAATGTACAAAGAATGACATTTTTCAAACTATTCTATTTTTGTTAAAAAAAACTTCTATAATAATATTTTACTTATATATATAGATAAGATTTCTGTACAGAGCCTGGAGTAGAATTTTTTTAAATGTCCATATTATTTTCAGAATTCCTATCGATAACAATCGTTTTTGTTGTTGTTGAATTTCATCTTATTTTCCTTAATTAACATGTAAGAACTAGGCATATTTACGAATGTTCGAAAATATGCGTTATCCATTATTTGATTGTTCCAAAAAGGTAATCCTGGAAGGCTATAAGAAAGAAATAAGATTCATTATAAGTTTGCCAATTAAATAATTTGTAAATTTTCTAATTCCTTCAAATTTGTATTATTTCAATTATTTTTAAAAATTATAATAAGTTTAAATTAATCTATCAACTTCTTTACTTAAATATTTCAAATGCACATAACATTTTGAGTATTATAAGAAAAACTCGATCCCTGGATTGAATTAAATATTTTTATTTATGTACTTTTATTTAATTACTATGTAATTAATGGTATAGTTTACATAATTAAGAAAAAATAAAAATTGTGTAGGGTGGGAGGGTGAGCGCTAAAGGAACACTAAAAAGAAAAATTAGAAAGATCTTACGTGAGAATTATAAGTTGGATAATAGAGACAAGAGATAAATTATTGTACAAGAAAATCAGTATGAATTATTCATAATGAATATATTTAAAAAACACATTTTGAGTTAAAAACATTTGTGTATGTGTGAATTAAATTTTGTTTATTCTTCTTTAAAGAAATACACTTCCATCTCTGAAATTTTATAAAGAATTTATATAAAAATAGATTTTTTTAAAATTACAACACCTACGCAAACATTGATTTAAAATAATTCTTCTAAATTCATTGTTGAAAAATAAATTTCAATCATCGCATTGAAACAAACAATTAATATAATTGCAGAAAACTAATATATTGCATAATAAGCAAACTCTTTCATTTGGAAAGTAGAATGAAAATAGTCCCATAATAAAAGTAAAACATGCATTTTTATTGTTACCTCTTCTTATTTGCACATGTTTTAAATATTTTTTTGCTAAGTACATCAATTTGCGCAATTGGATGATGATTTCCGATAACGAAATACGACAAAAACTTTAAAGTCTTCCTTACTATATTTAAATATTAAAAAACGAGAAAAACCTCTAATTACTAACAAAATATTAAATCTAACTTTTTTTTACTTAAAGGCATATTTAGATCCAGTATTTCACAGGGTGATATTTTAAAGAAAAAAAACCTGGACTGTTATCAACAGTTAGATCAAAATATTACGTACTTTTTTCATTAATTTATCTACTTGCTTACCTAATTCATGCTAGACGTAAAATTTAATTTTTATTTTTAAAAAATCAAACATATTGCGTGATACTTGAAATCAAAATCTTGTTAATTAACTGGAAATGAATATACGAGAGAATCATTAAACTAAAAAGGCTAAGAGTGTTTCCTTCTAAGTAAGGCGGAATTCCTAGACTAGTTATCCTCCCTGATCTCCCTTTCAGTGGGTTAACTACATTTTTACAATGTCGATCACCTTGTAGATTTTCGTATTTATAGAAGGGGTCCCACTAGATATCACAGTTGTACTCAGTCGTTCGAGTCAGTTCATTTCCTATCAAAATGATTGCTAAGGTGAGTCTGTGTTCCCGAGTTTTCTTTCTAGAATTTAAAAAACTTTCTTCTTTTAAAACGCATTTGATTCGATTTGTTTCCCTCTTGTGATTAATAAGATATTTGGTAAATAACTCAGGGCTCTTAGTTACTGCAAAAAATAATAATAACTATTTAATCAAATAATTTTAAAAGTATTTTGAAGGAGCATTGTTTTTTAGACCCTTAAAATTTTACTGTAATAACTTAAACATTTCTTGTGGAGATTTTTTTTAATTATTTAGATTTCAATGCTTAGTAAACAATAGCAACTTTTATGGAGTATAATTACTAAATATGATTGTTAGTTTCAAATATTAACCATTATGTACTCATAAAGATTAGTAAAAGATGTAAGACAATCAAAGATATTGCGAAGTTTTCTTCCTTCTGTAAAAGAATCCAAAAATATGTCTACATATATTTTAAAAATTTTATGAGTGATAATCGATTTTAAAAATAACGAATTAGGATAAATAATGCATTTTGCCTTTATTAACTATTAGTACTTTATACGTCATTTCATACCAATACATTTACGTTTATCTCTCTTGAGAAATCTAAATACATAAAACTCTTCTAAAATTGTATTAAAAGAGCTGTAAGAAAACCATATGATGAAATGTTTTTCGAAGAAATTATGATTAAAATTTACAAAATATATATATAATTATCAATCTTAATATTTATCAGTATACCAATCTTTAATGTTATACATTAATAGAAGTGCTATGCATTTTGTATTTATAGTATAGATGTGATAACATTTCCAGATAATTTAATCCTCGCATGACCATGATTTTATTATAAATAATCCACGAACAGCAATATTTCAAAAACCAAATGAATAATAAGCAATATAATGATATAGTTAAAGAAAAAATATTAACACATATTTTCAAAATGTTGGATATTATATATTTCTAAGATAAGATATATTTCTAAATTGATAAAATTAACAATAAATGTTTCCATGGAATATTTTTTCATCTTAGATTAGTGAAGGCTTAATATTAATAACCTTTATTTATAGTTATTTATATAAATTAACTTTCCAAAGCTTTCCTTTAAAAGCACTATATTTTACTGGCTATATAAAAGGACATAAACTGAAATATCCAGGTTTACAGTGAAATTCTTTCATAAATGTTAATCGGGAAAAAAATTTATTCATTTTAATTATTTAAAAGAATAATTACCAAAAAGATATACATTGCGATTCACTTTTAAAATTTGATTAATATACTATGCAAAAATGTAAAACTTCATATGTGTGAAACATTTCATTAAAATTTTAAATATTTTGAAAATTAAAGTTGTGTTGAATGATGTATGTTGATACCAACACTCCCAATTCATATTAAAGATTTAAAAGCTCAAATTTAAAAATGCAGATATATTTTCAAATTATTAGGATAACCATTAAATATTCAATAAAAAATATATTCAATTTTCCTTATATTAAACTATTAGTAAATAAAAGGAAGAAATTAAAATATTCTCCTTATATATTCTTACAACTGAAAAATCTTAACTTTGAAAAGGTGCTTAGAAGAAATTTTTTTCTTCTTGAAATAGAGGAAGATAATTTTATATTTTTCAAAAATAACTAATATTTCAGATCACCATCCTCTTCGCTGCCCTTGCAGCAGTTCAAGCCAGTGGCCTTTTGGGACATGGGGCTTTGGTCAGCACTGGAGTCAGCACCAGCGCCCGATCTCAAGATGTAAGTCGACTACTTGATTCGTTTTAATATCAAATTTCTTAATATAATCGAATATATTAATTCTAAAATCTATTTTAAAATAATATTGTCAGCATTTTGATGAACTCGTATTGTTTGTTAGGCTTTCGGAAACTACGCTTTCGGTTATGACATCAAGGACGGACTCGGTGCCGCCAACTCCCGATCTGAAGTAGGAGATGCCCACGGAAACAAGAAGGGATCCTACACCATTGCTGACATCGACGGAAGGGCCCGACGAGTCGACTACGTTGCTGACGGACATGGATTCAGAGCCACCGTCAAGACCAACGAACCCGGAACCGCTGCCAGCGCCCCTGCTGCCGCCCTCATCGCCAGCCCCTACGCCGGACCCGTCGCCCCTGTCGTCAACCACGTTGCCCCAGCAGCCGCTGTCATCGGACACGCCGCTTCCTACGCTGCCCCCTTGGCTGTCGCCGCTCCATTGGCTGCTCCTTTGGCTGTTGCCGCCCCTGTTGCTTACGGTGGTGTAGTAGCCCATAGAGCCGCCCCTGTTGCTTATGGTGGAGTGCTCGGACATGGTGCTGCCCTTGGTCTTGCTGCACCCGCTGCCCTGGCATATGGAGCTCCTCTTGGTCTTGGATATGGTTTGGGTCTTGGCAAGGCTCTTATTCACTAAAGAAGTCAAACTTGTCTGTGTACCTTTTATTTAAATTATTTTTTCTTGTTTCATGAGAAATGTAAATAAATATTTTCATCAGAAAATATGAGTTATTTTCTTGCTTCTTATTTTAAGAAATTTAAAGTTCTTATTAGTATCGAATACAGTTGAAGCTGTTTTATGAAACACATTTACCATAATTCTTTGTGAAATAATTTCTAACCTCTTTTATTTGAATTACAATATTTTCAGAAAAAAGTTCTATTTCCTTTTATTTTTGAAATCCTATTAAAAATACTATGTCTAAAGTAAACCCAACGTAAAACAATGATTTTTAGAATAGTGAGAAAAAACTTATTTCTTTATCAGAAAAATTCGTCACTAAAAAAATAATATTCATTCTTCTTATTTCTCTCTTTATATTACATATTTTATGAATAAACGAAAAATTGTCTTTTCAAATTTTTTATGCGATATTTATATTTAAATAAAACAAACAGTTTTTGGGTTTCTATCTTAAGAGAAGCAAAATTAAACTGGAAGCTAAGTGATATTTGTCAAACGTGTACATAAAGTGTCAAATACTTTGAAATTGAAAAAATAATTTCTCTACCGATTAAGTAGTTATGCATTCTAAATTGAGGTAGACTTTTAATTGTTTCATATTAATAATGTCTTAAAAATTCAATTAGAATTATTTAAATCATCAAAGCTTTTTTTTTTTTAACTTGAGAAAAGTAGTGATTTGTCGTTTCGAATGAACACTCCTCAAATCCCCGCAGGTCATATTTTCGCCGGCTATCTCTTTACAATACTCTAATATCCAGGAAAAAGACATGGTTTTAGATACAACACATAAATAATTATCACATATATCTATATATTATTTTGAAGAAAAGCTACTCGTTCATCACGATATCTCCAAAAAAATTAGACCAATAGGCTTGAAATTTGATAAGTGTGTTCCTTGATATGGAGTAGATACGTTGAGAAAGAGTTTTGCAAAAATCGAAAACCCAAGGAGGGAGGTGTCAGAGGTGTTAAACACCGTTATAAATAAAATATAGTTCCATTTTCGAGCTATCAGACCTACAGATTTGAAATTTTGCAGGTATCTTCCATTCATGGAGTATGGCTGAGGCAGCCTAGAGGTCAAAGCATCGGATCGTGGCTGGCTTGTCACGAGTTCCAGCCCAGTACCACTAAAGACCAGCTGTGTAGGGAAGCGATGCACGTTAAATCTGTGGAGAGTCAAACGTCCTCCCGTTGGTGTGTTGAGGTACTTAGGAGAGGGGGTGCTATCTCAGGTGTCGTCCTAGTCATTTGGCCATGGTTTTTGGA
>BMAV01010552.1:0-59654 GCA_019973955.1 Trichonephila inaurata madagascariensis | reverse complement strand
CGAAACCCTTTTTGACTAACTATTAGTAGTCTTTTTTTGACGTGAAGATCGAAAAAGAGGGTGCCCGTGAATAATATTTACATACGTGTATTTTATAATTTTATTTATCTGAGCTGTGAAATGTGAAGACCTTCTGAGATTTATTCTATGAATTTGCTTTTGAATCTTGTATTTCGGATTTTTTTTTGTTGGGCAAAATTTTTGCTTTAAAGAACTGTCTTGTTTTTTCCTGTTTTCAAAAAAGCTCGAACCCCGATCAACCTAAAAATCTTTTGAAACTAAAACAGTTTTATTTCTTGAAACTCTGATCCTCATGAGCAACGATCGGGAAAATTGAACTAAACAAAGAATTTTTTGGCAATAGAATTTTTCCATGGCCTCAGAAACAATTCAATTTCTAAGTTTTTCGAACACCAAGTTGAGGTGAAATACAAAGTTTTTAATCAGGCTTTTTCCTGTAGGAAGGGAATGTTAGACCCTCAATAAAACAGAGGAGGAAAAGTTGTCCATTTTTGAAAGAAAAATCTTAAAGGAAAGTCTTTGAACCAATTGTTACGAATTTGGTTTAAATAGTGTAAATAATTTCTATTTGGATGTATAATGCATTTACATTACTCTAAGTTACATATTTAATTTACATTAAAATTGTAATATTCGCAAGCAACGGCGTCCCTTACGTTATAATGGGGATTCAATAAGAACTCGGCAAAATCTTGACGATAGAGCCCATTTCGCATCGAGTTTGGAACCCTCTGGATTCTTCTGGAAGTTTGTGGAGGAATTCAATAATTTCACAATGTATGACACAAGTGGATATTTCTCGAAGAATCCACGAGACTTATAAATAGGGAGACGCTTGCCCATCTGAGTTAGTCTTGTTTCAACCAGCGATTAGCAGACTTGCCTTGACTATGATTACCGATTAGCTCGACTGTGCTTGTGAATAATCTTTTACATAAGTGTATTTCAGACACTGATAATTGTGTCTGAGTGCTGTTGAAGGTGGGAAGGCCTTCTGAGATTTATTCTGTGAAAATTACTGCTGAATTCTGTATTTGAAAGATTGGATTTTCGACAATAAATTCGCATCGCTCTTAAGAACTGTCTTGTTCTTTGCGACTGATTTGCACAAAATTGTTCGAACCCCGATCAAAGCAACAATATTCGCCTAAAATTATTTTCGCCTTACAATCTATTGTTAAACTTAGAATTATATACTGTTATATACTGTACTGTCTATATGTAATATATACTGTTTATATATATATGTACAACCTCTGGCAATAAAGTGTGGAGAATAGTCCTGTAAAATTAACGTAGACGATGTATTAACAAATGTTACCTTACTGTCCTTTGAAATAGTCACCTCCCATAACTAAGCACCCCTGAGATCTGCTACACAAATCTAGAAACGTGCAAGAAATCTTCTTTTGGGATGGAGTTTAAAAGCCTCGTCACGTTTTGTTGGATGTTAGGAATATCGTCAATATCGATAACACGTTCTTCTCATCCCTTTAAATTCTGAGTAACAATTTGTCACACGGTTTCATGGTTAATCTACACTAACACATGCGCACAATTAGTTGACGATCTTTAGTGATTAATCACCTCACTTTCTCAATGTTTTCGTCTGTGACGGAAATCGCTAGTCTTCAGAAGTATTCAGAAACACTTCCCCAGCCATCTCAAAAACAAACGAACCACTGGTACACACACTTCATGGACAGTATTTGATCTTCGGAAACACGTACCGGCATCACGTAAGTTTCTTTTGGTGTCTTGCCAAGCTTAAAACAAAATTTTGAATTGATCTTTTGTTCATTCATTTTCCTGTTACTCAGTTTAGAACCAACGTACTAAACCAGCACTTTGTAAACAAGTCTTACACGCAACACAAGTGAGTCTCAACTGAACAATGGTGGCGGCAGATGGTCAAATTTGCCACAATGTATGTCTGGGTTTTTTTTTCCGCCAGTATTGCTAGATCGGCCGTTCTGACTTCATTCATCGAAATTTATTGTTAGAGGCTGTAGATTCAAATAAAACATGTTGTGTTACAATGTTTAATATGTGAACTCAATGCACCATATATGAAGTCCGCGTTCATATCTTGCTTTTCGCTTTAAATGCGGTCTCAAAAGTGTAAGTTTGTTTTATTGTAATTATATATTTTTATAAATACGTACTTATTATTAAGTCATAAGGAATATTGTAGATCTTTTTTTTTAGCCCACCACCAGAGGCGTACACAGGAATTTTTCAAGAAGGAGAGGGAGGGGGGTCTAGGGTCGAATGTCCTCTATTCTTGTATCATGCTCCAATAACGCCGTCCAATATATTCTTTTGATTTTGTTCCATTTTTGAGAACAAAAACAATAAAAGTAAATTGTTGAATAAATAATTAGCACTAATTAATAAAATAATTGTTAAGAACAAATGCATTGTTAAATTTTACATAAAATATATATACACAGGATCATAATCAATCCAAAAAATATCAAGGCGTATAATATTTTAAACAGAATGGTGCTCTATTTCTGTTTCGCCCATCAACAAAAGCGTAAGCGAAAGAAAAGAAATAATATTGAATGTTTTTTTCCGAGCAGAAAAATCGGCAAGTAATTTTTAAATGTGGAGATAGAGCGCGGCTGACGTCAGAGCATGTCGTTTTGTTTGCGGCAGCTTTTCACCTTCAGCTGGGACGAAAAAATGGCATGAAAAATGTACGTGTGATACGGCCTTTCTCCCAAATTCTTCAATTATGTCCATTAGCCTCTTCTAAGGTAATAAATGTGCTTCGTCACTGAATGTGGCGACGCTCCACAGTAATCCCAACAGGGAAATTTGCATGAAGCTTCCCTAACCAAGGGGAATTAATCAGTCTTGTAAAAAAGTAGGCCGATGAGGAGTCCGGAAATAGGTGGTCTGCGGTAGGTATCCACAAAATAGAATTTTTTAATGAATAGTTAGTGTTGTCTGAGTTTGTATCCTACTAATAAATATTTGAAAACTGAAATAAGAACTGAGAATTTGAACAGTGAACACCCAACCATTACGTGACATTTTTTGGGTGACTCTGACGTGATCTTTCGGAAATTTAGATGGAAAATAAATTGAAATTTGACATGAAAAAATTCCCCATCAATTAGGGAAGGTTCACGCAGGGATTCCCTTTAGGGATTACTGTGGTGTAGTATCTAAAATAAGCTAGTAACAGTCTCTGGACTGGAGTGTACACTTTTGTTAAGTGGCCATATTACTCGGCTACGAATCTGAGCGTCGCAGGTTCTAATCACCGACACTGGTGATTTTGGCTGAAAAGAAAAACGTAATCTTTCTGATACGTCGTGGCGCCATATACCCACATAAAGAATAATCGAAAGCCGTCAGACCCTCTTCGACGCAACAAGCAAAAATCGTCAGACTGACTTGACGCAGAAACGAAAGTCGTCAGAATAACTTGTCGCAGCAGAAGTCGTTAGAACTGACTTGAAGCAGCAAAAAGTCACAAGACTTCCACGCTCGCCATAACAACAAATATCTCGTTCGTTCACCTATCCACCGACTCACTGGTGGGGGAGTACTGTGGTGGTATCTAAAATAAGCCAGTAATAACCTCCGGACTGAGTGATCCTTTTGTCTATTGGTATGTTACGTGCTTACGAATCCACAGGACGAGGGTTCAAATCCCCGACACACACTGAATATGTGTTAAAAATTTTAACATTAAAACATCTGTGAATCACGCTTTATCCCACCATAGATGCTAGTTGTTTCAGATGTAAACAAAAAGTGTTTTTGTTTTACAATTGATTTGAGGAGATGCTGAAAAAGGAACGTTCTCTGTTTACCGCGATTTAAATTTTCTATGTCTAGTGTTTGTGTTTGTATGTAACAAAATGTATATAAATTCTTAAAAAATAATGTTTAGTTAAAACTTAATTCAGAAAGAATATGTTTCTATAACAATTATAAAAAGCTAGCTATCGGATACACCATTCTGCTCTCTTTTCGGGGAAACATCAGAAAATGTAGGACAATATTTATTTCATTAAAAACCTTACCTAATTTTTTGCTTAAAAACTTTCTAAAAATCAAGAGTGATTTATTACAATAGGACTTTCAGAAGAAATTTGTCACTATTGTTGCTGGTTAGAGAACGCATAATGTTTTTTCATTGCACGTGACAACATTTTGTCTTTAAACAAATAAATTTCCCGTTGCTATTTATAGAAATTAGAATATAGGAAATATTTTGATTTATAAAATATATCAATAAAAATAATTTCATCTCTTTTTGGCAATAATAATAATAATAATAATAATAGTTTACTGCATGTGACACCATTTTGTCTTTAAACAAACAAGTTTCCCGTTGCCATTTGTAAGAATTAGAATATATGAAATATCTTGATCTAAAAAAATATATCGATAAAAATAATTTCATCCTATTTTGGCCAAAAAATAATAATAATAATAATTTGATCTTTATTTGGTACAGTATTGAACCCCATGCCAGTATTGTTCGGATAATTTAACTACAAAAAATTTTTAACGTTTCAGAAAAATAAAAAACATCAATGTGTTTAAATTTACAGTATATCCAGCTTGAATTTGCAAAAACGGGGAGAAAATGAAGTCATGAAAGCCATTTAAAATGAAATTCCTATATATTTATTTAAATCTGATGTTGGAGTTGATATATATCCCACTAAAAGCTTTTAGAAGAATTTACAAGCAACAAAAGCTGCCTTTTAGGGTGTAAATGTCATTTACTTCCATAAATCTCTGCGAATTCATTTCAGTTTTCGTAAAATGCATAGTGGTGACATCTGGGGGCTGTTAGTTCAAGCGCTGTTACGTACATTCGCAAAAATTGAGAGGTTGTTCAATATTTAATTTTTCAGTTTTATCTTGCGTGAATAAAAGTCAAAGTAGCTACTTCTGAAGCATTATTCATTTTTTTTAAAAATTGCTTAAAAGTATTTAAAAATTGAAACATTTAAAAGAATGAAAGTTCTATGTTTGATATATTAAAAAGACACACCGTGTAGATAAAGCCAATGCACATTAAATCTTTAGAGGCTCAATGTTACCCTTTTGGTGTGTGTTAGTCAGGAGATGGAGGTGCCAGCTCAAATGTTGTCCTCGTCATTTGACCAAGGTTAGTCGCAAATAGAACCAGGGTAGCTTTATGAATACGACGTTAATACAACTTTCACTCACTTGATAAATCAAACAATATTCATTAATTTTAATAGAATATAATTCATAAAATATATATAATCACCTACGTTACAATTTTTAAAAAATCCATAAGTGTAGGAAATTGATGAAGTTTGGTCTTATACAAACCTTCAAATTACGATTGCTACTCTTGTTTTGTTTTATCCGTTACGGAAACGTTAATGTGAAAAAGCAGATACATATATTTAAAAAAAATTACACTGTCAAATTATATATTATTATTATTTATTATTATATACGCTAAAGCATAGAATATGTTATTTCATACAAGAATCAATTATTTCGTAAAAGTATATAAAACTATTGTATTCTACATATTAATTGGTTATTTTATACAGAAGTAAATAAGTAGTAAAATTTACCATACGCAATAGATTTTCAAAGTCCGTCATCCTTCTTGTAATCTCATTTGCGATTTTCAAAAATAAAAACTATTGTATTCCATTAATAACAATACTCTATAAGGAAAAATCAGGCTTTATCCGACCCCCTGTGTCGCACGAATTTGACCACTAGTAGTAAGCCATTAAATTCATCTTGCCTTGTGTCTGGATCAATTTTCGTAACATTATTCAAAATGCGTGCTTTTTACAGCTGGACTAAGTATCTAAATTTATGTAACAGTAAGTTGTGTGAAATTTATCAATAACTACAAATATTTATCAACTTATTTTATGTATAAAACCAAATGTCAATTTTTTTATCGATGGAGACTATAAACCATTCATCATCAATCAATTAATCCAACAACGGACAATTTTAATGTCAAAAGGATTATTTTTTTTATTTTTACAACATATAATTATTTAATTTATGGAGTACCTAATTATTTCTTTGAAGAAATGGGTAAGTGGGTAATTATTTATTGCCAGTACTATTTATCAGATTTCTCTTTGTGTGTATGTAACAATTCACTTAAATTTTCTCTGAAGGAATTTTATGATATCCACAATGGGCCCTCAAGACTTCGCGTGATAATTATTTTTTGATTTACCCGTTAAACTGGAAATAACCACAGCTTGATTTCCTAAAAACTACCAATTTTGACACTTTTTTAAAACAAGACGATGCAATATTGCAACATCCGTGTATTCTGAGAATTTAAAAAAGCCCCCAAAAATTTTTCTAAAATTGGGGATGAAACCTATAAAAATTTAATTGAAAACAAAGAATTTTTAAACTTTAAAACCCTTGCGGGTTTTTTGAGACGTTTTTTTTTTAAAAAAAAAAAATTCCCCCATTTTAAAAAGATTGAAAGAATTAAATTCCCCCACGAAACCAATTTAAAATTTAAATTTTATTTTTTTTTTTTTTAAAAATAAATAAATTTTAAGCCCTAATTTTAATTTTTCCTTTCAATTTTTTCCAAAAGAATTTTCATTTCTTTTAAATTTCCCCCAAAAAAAAAAATGAACTTTTTTCCCGGAAAAAAATTTTCACGGTTTTTTAAAAAAACCCTTCCAATGGGGATTTTCAAAAACGAATTTTTTGTGTTCCCCTTTTTTTCTCCCAATTTAAAATTTTTTTTTTTTCCCTTTTTAACATTTACGGTGGTCATAAATTTTAACGGGGTTTTTAAAAACCAACTGAAAGCAAAAGAATCCTGGGGGTTTCCCTCCAAGAAGTAACCCCAACCCCATTGTCCATTTGGAAACATCTTTGGGATCCCTTTTCACCCCAGTGGAGTTATTTCTGGATCGTGTCCTTAAACGTCTCCGTTCATTTGAGTGAATCAGTCGTGCTGAACTTGCTTTTTTGGGCCAAAAGTCAAAACCAGTGCTTGGTTTTCAAAGAAAAATTTAATTTTTTAGGGAGGAATCAAGAACTTTCCTTCCAGTTTTTTTTTTTTTTTTCTTTTTGGGTAAGAAGATATGAAAAAATAAATATGTTTAATTTAATAAAAGGTGTGAATAATTCATTTTTTAAATTAATTTTATGAATTTAAATTTTTTTTTAGGGTTTTTATATTAAAAAAATTAAAAGAAACCTTAATATAAAATTTTCATATTAGGGATTTTTTCGATTTAGCGATTTTTGTTTATTAGGTCCGACTGTATTAAAAATTATGGGATGAACAACAAAACAGTCACAACAAAGCAAAGTACATAAGCGTTCTTCTCCGAAAATCTCAACCTTTTTATAGAAGAGGTGAACCGGAAGCTATTAAAACCATATGACAACCGGTACAGGCTTTTCTGATAGATCCAGGTACCAGGGTAATATAAGATTGCATGATCCTTAACCTAGAAGAAGGCACCCCCAAATGTGGGGCCGGCGGGGTGACGTTCTTTTTCTTTAAAATTTTTTTATTTTACGAGATAAAAATCATAATTTCAGCGAATGATTTAATTAAGAGAAAACATATTTATCTCCTTTAAAGGCTTTAAAATTTTTCTTTGATAATTTGAGAAAAAAAAAACCCAATTAAACTGAACAAAAATATTTCAAACCTTCTTGATTTTAATAAACACAAATCACAGACTTTTTTCGCTAACATTACAGGAATGATATTTGAAAGCGAAAATGTTATATTTTGCTCCACTTATTGTAGTTTTATTATCCTTAGATGATCGACAAATAACATGTTGAGCTTTTTCTTCCATGTGTCTTCTTGACCGGGCGCAGTATATATTAGAGCTTCGTAGCTTTTTTCGTGAACTTCTTTAGGTAGCATTTGAAAATCTTGATTTCAACTTAAGGTTTCATATATATTGCTTTTTTCAAATTTATTTTTGCTATCAGGATTAATATTCATTATTGCATCAGGTTCTTCCCTTGTTTGATCAATTTCTTTTTCCAAAGTTCCGACTTCATCCAATAGAGGTCAGAGATGTCCATTTCTTTTCTTTTCTTTTTTTTTATTTTTATTTTTTTATTTTTTATTCTGCTCATTTACATTTACAAACCATAATGAATTGTACATACAGAGCAATCAAAACCACTAAGTCGTTCACAGGGGGGGGAGCATATGTTCATAGAAAATATTTAGAACAAAAGGGGTCGCGTGGGGAACTCAGTCACCCCAAGTGCCTTACAAATGTAAAAAAAAGCGTTTGCCCCTCCCAAAAAAGAGGGAGATATGTAACAAATACATTTTAGTTCCCATGAAGACTGTCATATAGGAGGATACTTACAAGAGGTCAGTGAGATAACAACTAAACAGTTTTCCCAAAATTAAAGATTTCATAAGACTGGGGTGACTTTGTACCTCGTGTGACCGCTCCGGGTTATTTTAGAAACGCATAACTTTTAGCTTGGGGGAGATACGATTATAGTTATATTTCGTTAGGCATATTATCACGTGAAATCTTGACTTGCACAGAAGACCACAATGGATTAAAATTCCAGTGAGCGTGAATTATTACGTATATATATTTATACATCATTTTTTCAAAAAAACAAATATAATTCAAACAAAAAGTAATTAATATTGAGAAGTTTCTGAGCTTAAAAATGTAATAATAGAAAATAAATAAACGATGCTAAATGACTGAAAAACAATCAGATTCAAAATATTACTGTTCTCAATTTGCTAATAGGGTTCAATTAGCTATAGTCGCAAAATTTTTTCGAGTCAAAATTTGTTTTAGCCTTTATTGTACCTCATATTTTAGTTTATAAATGTCTCGAAATTAATACAGAATTAGAGATATTTCTAACATCCAATTGTGTACTAAATATTTTGAAAATGTTAGTACTTGTGTGGGATATTTAAGAAACACATTTATGTTATAATAAAACTGTAAGAGTAACTAGGAATTTCATGGTCGTTCATTTTTTCAAGTTGGAACAAAATAATTGGAAAAATCAGATATAATATTCTACAGCTCAATAAATTTAATTTTTTGCACCTTTGTTCAATTTAAAACACCAAAATAAGTAGTACTTACAATATTTTCAGAGGTTAAGCAGAAATTCATTTATACCTTGTCATTTGAAAAACTACATTTTTTCTTAAAAAAAAAATTGAATAAATTACCTTTCTCTCTCTATTTCTCTTTCTCTCTCACACACACACAAATTTTTTAATTGCATCATATTTCGGGACATCTTATTTATCGGATTAACTGAATCCGTAATTCATATCAGTAATTCTTTTAAATAAACCAAAGTATATGCGTTAAAATCGAATTATCTTCCATGCCAAGGAGTTGTACAAAATTTGAAAACAATTTTTCATTTCAACATACTATACTGTTCGAATTAATTGTGACAAACATATTTTTCTTGTCTGAGAAGGTACGTGCTAACTAGTGATGTCCCGAACCGCCTCAAATCGGTTATATATGCCTAGAGGTAGTGTGACTTAGACTGTAATTTACGCGTTTGACTGGTTTTACTGTATCAATAGTTTAGTTGTGAGCATTATAGTGCGGCATCTGGTGGTTATAACTTTGGGTTCCACGAAACACTTAATACTTTTGCTTGATCAAAGATCGATATTACTCCAAGGAAGCGTTCTAAAATAATCACTCTCTTAACCTGCGGTCACCCGCGCCTGTTTTTGCTACCGTCGTTACTCGCGGGGTGTAGAGAACACCCCAAACTTTTAACACGTGCATTTAATTATGAAAATAAAATTAAGTCATTATGATACATACTTATAAAGTACAAGATGTTTTTTGTATTATACAAATAAAATTATTAAATTTATTGCATACAAATGAGACTAACATTAATTTAAACTAAACATACAAAAGTTTCTTTTTAAAACACATAATTTTATATTTTCTCATAAACACGTATAAAATGTATATACCAGTAATAAATATACTTTATAATTAATGAGATAGTGATAGTAGAAAGTATAGAAAAATAATATTTTAATCATTTTCCAAACATTCAGAGCAGACTGTATACAAATGCTCAACTTCTCGCGGGAGTTCTCAGCCCCTCAGATAAACTTTTGAAGGTCATTACATTACATTCGTTCGAGAAAGAGAGATTGCATCAGGCATGAAGGTTCAATGACCTAAAATGTGCGGCTAAAGAAAAAATCGGGGTACTGCACATTCTTCTTAGGATCCTGGAAGGATTTTCTTCTTGCTGGGGTGTACAGAACACCCTCGTGAGTGATCGCGGGTTAAGAAACACACTTCTTTGACTGTGCGAGATATAGCTACGGCAGCTGGTGTGGGCAAATGAAGTATTTCAAGAATTTTTAAGAACATTGAAAGATTCCAGAATATTTCATTTAAAAAGAAAAAGGAAACGTGAGTGTAAGCTGAAAACTACTCCCAGGACTGATAAAATTCTAATAAGAAATAGAAAAATAAATCCAAAAAAATCAAGCGCAGACCTTCGAAAGGATTTATTGCATTATGGTGTTGAAATGAGTAACTCAAACGTACGCAAAACGTTTCTGGAAGTTGGATGTAAGGCAACACTCCGAGGAAAAAACAAATTTAATTCAGTAAATGATAGAAAAACATGTAGAATGGGCCAAAAAATACCCATCTTGGACTGTTAACAACTGGAAAAAGATAAGCTTTAGTGATGCAACACATTTATTTCGGCAGGGATACAAATAAAGTACATTAAGACGAAGTGAAGGTGAAAACTCTGCTACCAGATCATATCCAACAGACTGTAAAACACCATTCTAAAGAGAAATTTTGGGGTCTTTTCACAATAAATGGGACTGGAAACTTAGTTCCTCTTAAAGGCGTGATGAATTCTGTCAAATACATAGAAATATTACGAAGTAAGATTGTTTAATTCATGGAAACATTTGACGGAACTTTTCAACTTGACTTGACTCTTTCCAATTCAAATTTTTACCAGATTTTTATGCGGGAAAATAAAATACAAATGCTTAATTGGCCTGATAATGCATCAGACCTGAATCATATTGAGAACTTATGGCATATTTTCAAGAATCATTTAGCTAAGATGAATTGCACGACAGCAGAACAAATGATAAAAATTGCTATACAGGTGTAGCTCCTCGATGAAGAACATGTGTGCTACACTAGCATAGTCAATGCCAAAAAGTGGTCAAAAAGTCATTTTTGCTAAAAGAAAACATACTTCGTACTAATACAGAGAATTTTCAGTCTACTTTATGATATATAATGATTAAAAACTAGGGTTTCAGAAAAAATATTTATTCTCCATTTGTCCCAATTAATTGGAACAGTATTGTATTTTTTCTCCCCATTTTAAATTAAAAATTACGAAGAAAAATGAAAGAAAAATAAAGATTTTGATAACATCTACGTTGTAAAAAGTTTATAGTGAAAAGAAAAGAAAAAAAAACTAAGAACATAATACAGTATTGGATGTAACAAATTCTTATACTTCTGTGGTTTCATTTTTTTGAAATTAATACAAATGCAATTAGTCCTTTGCTAAGGTTAAAAGAAAATTTCCCCGTCATTTTTTTCACCAGTATTTGATATATCTCGCTCAAGGTTAGATTATTAAGGGTATTATTTTTGCTGCATCGTTGCCACAATGACGAAAATTTCTGATCAGTTGTAAGTCAATCCAAACACAATTAGGGACTACTTTGTCTAATAAAATTCCTGTTTCAAATATAACATTTCATTTCGCTCTCCCTCGTGGGGTTTCATTAGCATATTATTTTTGCGTAAGAGGCTTCATATTTTTCACGTACTAATTGAAATGATGTGGAGCTAAGTAAATTAATGAATTTTCTAAAAGGTATTGGAAATTAAATTATACTAAATGAACTCTACTCGTATTTAAATAAATGTTCAAGTTAATTATGTTTCCCTATAATGATTGCAGCATTTTTAAGAAATAATTCCCAAATATTCAACAAAAGATTTTTAAGACTGCAACAATGTAATTTCTGAGATGTTATACCACTCAGCTGCGCTTTAAAATTAATTATAATCAAGAAGAAATATAACAATAAAGACTATAAAAATTAGGAGAATTAAGAGCATTCATGATTTTACTTGTTTCGTCAGAGAAATAGAAGTATCACGCGGAACAACATATTTGTTACATTGTATCTACATAAACTTTAATTTTTTTATGTTTAAAGTATTCGACTACGTTCGGAAACGTGATAAAAAAACTCGCATAAATCGATAGTTTTCATGATATTTAGGGTCACTTAGATTAGAATACATTTTGTCAAAAATAAATTATTTAAATACAATATCTCGGCAATAAACTAACTTAGAATAACCTTTTTTCAAAATGCTCTCCTTTTGTGAAAAATTCTTCTATTATAATAATATTTTGCCTGTGTATATCTCAGACCGATGTACAGAGGCTCAACTAGGAGTTTTGAAAAATTCACATTATTTTCAAAGTTACAATCCATTAAAATAATTATCGGCTTGTTTTCTTAAAATTTCTCCCCTCTGTTGTATGAAAACATGGATAAAAAGCCACTTCTAAGTTATATATTACAAAAATTCTAGTTGAGCCTCTATACAGAGGTCTGAGCCATATAAAGGCAAAGTATTATTATAATAGAATCGTTTTTCACAAACGGAGAACATTTTGAAAATGGGTCATTTAATGTTCATTTTTTGTCAAAATATTGTACTTAAATAATTTCTTATTGTATTACTATTCTTAAAACAATTTTATACATATTTTCTAATCTAAGTGACACTAAATATCATAAATATTATACATTTATACGCTTTTGCAAAATCACGGTTCCGAACGTAGTCGGATACCTTAAGAAACAATTATCAATGTGTGTCTGTGAGTGAGTGAGTGAAAGAGAGAGAAGCGACTCATTCACTCACTCATCCCGAAATCTCCTGAATTGTAAGACCTACTGTATTGAAATTTTGTAGGAATGATCCTTTTAATGAGCAGGGGTCCGGTAAGAACGGGTTTTCGATAATTGATCCAAAATGCCTTGTGGGGGAGTAATAGGTAAAAATTCCCGTTTTAGAATTAATACCTTTACGCATTTCAAATTTGACTGGCATGTTCCTTTTGTTGAGTAGAGAGATCCGTTAAGAACTGCTTTTACTGAAATCGACACCTAAAGTTATAGATAGAAAAAAAATCTCGTTTTTGAGCTATTATATTAATGAACTTGAAATTCGTTCAGGATGTTTGCGTTGTTAAAGACATATTCGTCTGAAAGGGTGTTAGGGAAATGCCGCAACCGGTTTTAAGATCTGAGGAACAAATTCAAAGCTGTTTGATTACCGACAACATGAACTTAGGCAAGTACCAGCGTTTTTCGCACCAGGAAGCACCCTCATAGGGGTGTGTGATCAATCTACGAGGTGGGCGCGAGAATATTGAAAAGTCGAAAGCAAAAGATTATTTAAAAAATGTTTAGTTTATGGAAGATGAACAAGCAACATACATTCTGAGATAATAATAATAAAACAATACACATTTACACTGATGTAACACACTTATAAATGTCGCAATACTGAACAAAATATTTTATAATTAATTCAATAATAACATGCTTAATAATTACAAGTGATCCCATAGACTTCTTATATATAAAATTATATAAAAATTAACACTTATCTTGATAATTTGCATGGTTTATAATTAATCACTTAACTGACAGTAAAAAGTTGTGTGATTCATTTCCAATGCCACCGTTTTCCATGTAGGCATCCGTATGTGATGTATGGGGGCAGAAAAGAATAAATGAGATCTCAAATCCTCCGAATTAAATAAATCCTTCGCAAACATTTTCAAGGTTCTTTTATTGCATTTCAAAGCTTTCGGAGTAATTGTATGGATAGCATTGCACAGAAAAGATCGTACTTGGGAAAGACGTACATATATGACCGGGGCACCGGTTGAGCGAAACATATATAAGAGGTTGAAGTCGTATTGTAGCTTTAGCGTCCAAGTATAGTATTATTGAATTTGCTACATTGTTATTTTATGGAGGGGGGGCGATGAAAATTAAGATTGAATATTGGGTCGCATATATTTAAGTTTGAGAAGCACTGAGTCATACCAATCTGATAAGTATTTTTTCGTTTTAGGCGCACCATTATCTACCTGCTCTGTATACTGCAATGTCAAGTGAAGCCGTAAAAAGGTCCATCATGCTGACACTTGTGCAACGAGCAAGACTAGAACCTGATTCCATTTCAGTGATGCGAATGTAGGACCCTTCAAATTCGACATGACAATAAAACAGTCCGCTCTGCAGAAGCGGAAGAGCGTCAGGATTCTGCATGATTTTCAGCATGGCCCTCTTGATTCCTTCAATTTATATTAGCATGACAGTGGTTGTATTCCAACCAATGCGAATAGAAGAATTATGAAATTATGAACATCTCTCCAATCGCTCCACAATCCTGTCTCTATCCCATTCCGACCCGTTCTGGTAACCGTTTTTCTTATCTTTAGAAAGTCCGTGATTTCGATTACCCTTAAGCGTCCACCGGTTTCCTTTTGACACCACGACATAAAATATATAAAATAATTGTTTTAATTCAATAATTGCAGGACTACTGTTCAGTAGGGTTCAGTTTTAAGACTTTTTAATATTATTTCATGTAATTAACTTGTTTTATGGTCCTTTATATCGTAAGAAACTGAGGTTGACTTTATGTTTCGCGAAGCTTGTTGAACCAATGCTGTGTCGCAAAACATTTCGAGTCGCAAATCTACCAGGAACATTACTATGATGCGGTATTCATTCTGTGTCATCTCTAACGACACATATATCAGGATTTACTGAAATATTATCAATTACATCTGAACTTTCTTCAGATTCTTTGCAGTCAATTTCACTCAATTTTATGTCTTCATCGGAATCTAAATTAGAGCAGATTCTCTCTCTCATTCTCAGAAATCTTTCACAAAAAATTAGCAATTTCATCAGGGCTTAGACCATTTCTACGAGCCGTCGTTTCAGGGTGTCTGCTCTGCACAAGGTTCGAAAATCGAATAATTTTTTTTTAATGAGCAGTTAACCAAATGCTATGTATCGAACATTTAGACACAATTTTAGAAAAATAAGGTTCATTTTCGCTGTTAACCCAATAACACTGCATTCAACGTCAAATAAATGTGTGATACCACTTTGGGAAGTTTGTTTTACTAATAGTAATGATGAACGATAGCTATTTAAGATGATAAATTGTCTTGATGTTGAAATGACACTAGTGGACGTTTTAGGTATATTTAGTTTTGTAAAAGTTCTCCTAATGAACCTAGAATCACAAAACTTTTACCGTGAAGTTACCATAAAAAAAATTGAAAGTCACGAAAAATTTTCAAATTTCTTGTAAAGATGTGGAAAGGAGAATAAACTGAACAGGCCCCGTTGTCAAATTGATACCGATGGACGCTGTAGGGTTATACGAGTCATAACACGATCTTCTCACAAATAATCAACGGTTAATATGATATACAAATGATAAACTCGCTGCTTAACAATCCCTCAGCAGAAAATTTGACCGTTGTTTCACTCTACTGAATCATTCGATTCCGTTAAAATGCTAATTATTTGGATATTCCAGCAACTTTTTACATTCAGGTGTTTTGACGTTTATATCATCTTTCGTTCGCTGTCTTACAATTTTAAATTTCAATAATATACTCATGGAATCGAATATGCAGAACCGCATTTTAATTAAGGAGATTAAATTAAGTTCCCAAGAGTCAATGCGTTTTATGCAATTTCATTTTTCGTTTTATATGATCTCATTTCTTTTTGTGCAGGGTAAAAAAACCTAAAAATTGTGAGTTCAAATATTTTAATAACTTCCAAAACTCATCAAATATCTATTAGGAATTTCACTTTTTAACAGCGACAGCGTTTCGTCTCTTAAAAGTAATGATTGGGGAAATGTGAAAAAGAAGTAGAGATACGATTTTTTCCCCGCGATTCCAAATTGCTCGAGATTCAGTCAACAGAAGAAAAATGTCTACAAGAAAGATAAAAGCTAAAAGCTGTGAGAATTTCATTTTGGAAATAAATGAAGGTACTTTTTATTTATCTACAAAGAATATTTTATCTTTGCAATAATAATGAATATTCATTCATTGCTTCTGAGAATTAATCCTATGTAAAAATAAAGACAGAGAAAAGTGAATGAATTTTATTAACTTATCTGCCATAGTATCTCAAAAACATCAAAGGAATACTTTATTCGAATAGATTGATTGTTGAGTGTTTTTCATACACATTTCTAAAATTTAAAGACAATAGTTTAACACTTGGAAGGAGATGGCATGACTAAGGAAATTCATTTTGGGACGAGACTTTGCGTAATTGTAGTACTCCTTTATGGTGTTCACACCAATGTATTGAATGACAGTCACTTCGAGAAAACAATCTCGGAAATCTCATGCTTTAGATTTTATACACACGTTTTACAGTGACGCGCCAGCAACTGTAAATACCTGCTTTCTACACGTCCGCCAAAGTGCGAGTTGCGCGATAAGTTTTTTAATTCATTTAATTCATTTTACAATTAAATAAATTATTTAAAAAGATTTATTAAATATTATTTTAGATAATTTTTTTTGTATTTTAAAAGTAAAATATTACTGTAATTATATAAATATCTATTATATTTATAAATATAATTATTAACAAATCATATTTATTATAAAAATATATTATAATAAATATGAAAGGATATTTTATATAAAATTAGTTACAAATAGCTATAGAGTATGATGAAATAGTTTTACAATATATTATAAATCAAATATATTAGGTATAATATTATAATAATATATGAAATATATTTTTATAATTATTTATATAAAAAAATTATTTTATAACTAATATAATAAAATAATATATATCTTATATATTGTATATTATTAATTTAATTATTTTATAATTATGTAAAATATTTAGTAAGTCATTTTTAAAATAAATTTATTTAATTGTAAAATTAATTACAGGAATTGCAAAAATAAAACAAAAATATCGATCGCGTGACTTGACCGACAGCGTACAAAGCAGGTACTTTACACCTATGCCACGGCATCGCTGGAAGTAATTAACATTTCCTTTAAGGAAAGCTAAGAATGATTGTCGAAGGGTATTTTCTCCGAATTGACAGCCCATTCGGGGATATTACATTGAGGATTGAACACCCTAAAGGAATACTACTATTACACAAAATCTCTCATCCCCAAAAGAATTTCCTTAGTCATGCCCTCCCCTTGTTGTGGTTCGAATATATTGATGGCTTAATGCAGTGCTCCTCAAGCTTTCAATATTTGCTGCGCAATTTTCAATCATAATTTCCATCGCGCGTACAATAACAATGTATTGAATACAATAATAATGTACTTTGTGTTTAAGGTATCCGACTACGTTCGGAACCATGATTTTAAAAAAGCGCATAAATGGATAATTTTCATGATATTTAGTGTCATTTAGATTAGAATACATGTATACAATTTTTTTAAGGACATCATGACAAAACATTAAATATACAATATTTTGGCAAACAATTAACTTAGAATAACTTTTTCCAAATGTTCTTTTGTAAAAAATGCTTCTATTGTATTGTTTTGCCCGTATATAGTTCAGACCTCTGTACAGAAGCTCAACTATGATTTTTGAAAAATTCACATTATTTTCAGAGTTACAAACCATTGAAATAATTATCGGCGTATTTTCTTAAAATTTCTCCCTTCTGTTTTCGTAAAACATGGATAAACCGACTTCCGAGTTATGCATTTCAAAAATTCTTCTTGAACCTCTGTACAGAGGTCTGAGCTGAATCCCGTTGGTGTGGTGTGGTATAGAGTAGGGTGTCAGCTCAGGTGTCGTCCACATCACTTGACCATGGTTAAAAATTACGTGATCCATCGCCAAAAGCCCTCGTGTAGCTGTACAGTGCGACGGTAATATTCAATCAATTAATCTGAGCTGAATACAGGCAAAATATTAGTACAATAGAAGCATTTTTCATAAAAGGAGAATATTTTGAAAATGGTTCATTCTATGTTCCTTTTTGTCAAAATATTGTACTTAAATAATTCCTTATTGTAATACTATTCTTAAAACAATTTTAAATACATTTTCTAATCTAATTGACATTTAATATCATAAATATTATCCATTTACGCGCTTTTGCAAAATCACGGTTCCGAACGTAGTCGGATACCATAAAGCTACAATACGATCTTAATCATAAACCGTACTAATTATCAAGATAAGTATTAAATGCATATGTTACTTTTAAGTAATGCATATTTTAAGTTACTTTTTTTTAAGCAGGGGCGCAGCTACCGCCGTATCAATGATAGGGGACTCCCTAGCTACAGAGGCCGCAACATATGTAATTATAATCTCACTAATAAAGCTCTCATATCTAAAAACGGGCCTCCAAGGAATATTTATACAGGACCCCCTCAGAGTTAACTACGCCAGTGCTTTTACGTGATAGATATTTAACCCTTTATCTAACACGCTATCATTTACTGCAGTTTTTTTTATGCAATTTTTTTTTTATCACTACATTGAAAATTAAGGGATATACATAAACAAAATACTGAACTATGTGAAAAATAATCCGTCAGAGCTAATTAACTAATGAAAAATATTCAACTTGCGACATAGCCATCCTGTGATGACTATGTCGTTCCGGTTCCGCGTAAGCTAGAGGTGTGGGATTATCAAAATGATGAGACATAGTAGTTCTTAATAATAAACTTTTTATTAAGAATAACTTATATTACTTAATTTAATTTGACAACTTTATTTAAAGTGAGAGTTAACACCCAATTAAACCTGGTATTAAGTCAGATCACGCAACTAGATCCTATCTTAATGGCAATAAATAACCCGATTCATCTAACTACCTATGTCAAATATTACCTTTTGCAGATCTCCTTTCCTTCACCTATAGAGAGGATATTTTACAATTCACTCTTTATATACGACGATTCTAAACTCCTTTTATATTGGGCTTCTATTCCTTCCAAAGCTATCAGACTGCTAACTCTTGATCTGAAAGATCTACTGACTAAGCTATCTCTAAACTTGCTGCGCTATATCTTATCATCAAAAGCTTCTATCCTTGTAAAGTATATCTCATTTACATATTTGATCCTTCCGCTTCTTGGTATTGGGTTGGAAAAGGTTTTGCCATTAATCGTGGCCGTCAAAGAACATAGGAGTTATAAAAGCTAGCAGAAGGACGCGAGAGACGTCACAACCCCCAAGAAGAAAAACGTGATTTACTTCTATGGTTCTCAATGCCCTTTAATAAATTACGTGTCTAAATCTCTATTTCTAAATCTTCGCTTTCTGAGTTTTATTTAAATTTTAATCTTAACTCATTTTAACTTTTATAATTTCCAATATTTATCTTGACTTTAATTTTCATTACTCATCTTAGAATTACATTTATTCAATTTAAATTTAAACCTCGTGACAATAAATTTTACTCCAATAACTAGGCCAACATTAATAATTACTGTTTAATTCTATGCCCACTTCACTTTTTAACATCCAATTACTTAAAATAACTATACACTTAAATTTTCTAAAAATATTCTGTGCGCAGACCCACCTTTTGCATCTAACACTGCATATGGAGCTGGAACTTCCGCCTTTCTTGTTGAAGTTATAATTTTCCTAATTTTTCAGGATTTTCAGGGTCAGTCTCCTGAAATGAAAACTTTTTGAGTCTCTATTTCCATAATATCAATCAATTTCACAATTATTCATTATATGGCTATTTGTATATCACAATAAATTTTCATCTCCATCCCCACATCTGGTTCCGCTAAAACTCCCAATGAGCCGCGCAGCCGTTATTATTATTGTTAGTGCCCTGACTACGCCGCTTCCCTGAACCAGATGCCTCATAATACGTAACAATACAACAACATATATATATACACATATTATACAATTACAAACATTTTTCAATAAACTATTATAACAAATAACCAAAGGAATTTTCGCATCTCAATGAAGTCATACATCGAAGCAAACAAATTTTAGATTACAAATGTTTTTCTCCAGAAAAATTTTAACAAGTCAAAAGTTCCAAAATTAAATAAACACTCATTGTAGTGTTTGACTTGGTTACCAATCCCTTTTGCCTCTAACTTACGTTTCACCGCAGATTTTTCTTTCCCCATATTTTGACTCATTTAATCTTTGATGTACTTTTTCCGAAGTACGAGTTTCCTCTGGGACTTGATCTTTTATACTATTTGTATACCTGTTCCAATTCGACCTCGTCACATTCCTATGACGATATATTCTTTTATCAGCTAACTGTTAATCTTTTTCCTGATTTCCATATTACAATATTGTTGTTTTTAACTTCTTACTACTCTATAGTCCTCAAATTTTGCTTTAAATTTAGCACATACTTTGTTAAATGCTGAACTTACAGGGTGTGTTTCTAATAAGACCCAATCATTTACCTTATTTTTATGTTTTTTTCTACGCCTATTATAATATTTTCTCCCCAATCTTCCTGTTTAATTTTCGTACTTAGTCTAGCTTTCCTTAAAGCTTTTCTCTATATTTTTGAATTTGAATTTTGAACTTTCCGATATCATAACTAGTTTTGAAATGGTGTAATCAATTTTCGACCTAAAATAATTCAGCAGGTGGTGTTTTTCCTGCTGTTTCATTCACCGCCGTAATGAATAGCGTAAGCAAACTCACGTAAGAATTCGATCCCAAGTATCGTTGATCATTAACATAATTTGCAATCATTTGCACTATATCTGATTAACTCTTCAGTCCGATTTGCTTGTGGTCGATATGCAACAGTCTTCACATGCCTTATGCCTAATCTTTCACTTATGCTCAAAAATCTCGGATATAAATTGGGGACTATCACTTACAATTTTATTGGAGCCCATAACGCGATATAAGTTATTATCAAAAAATATCCGCTATTATACGAGATGAGGCCTTTTAAGAGGTATAATTTCAGCCCATTTGCTGAAATGATCGCTACATAAAATATAGCGGTTACGTCTTATTCTCGATATAGAATACGGGCCTAATAAATTAACGTCACTATCTCATTCGGATAATTCGATAATTCGATTTAATCGACCAGCTGGTAACGCGTTTTATAGTTGCTAATTTGGCAATATATGGTATGTGAGACATATTGATCAATGAATTTCTTACATAATAAATAACAAACGTCCTGAATTTTATGATACGTTTTAAATCTGCCTAAGTGTCCAGTAATTGGCTTGTCATGAAATTCTCATTATTTCATTCCTTAAAGATTTGGAATGTATACACGCATTTCACCTTAATGACGTTGCGTTTCAAGTATAAATAACAATCCTTCAATTAAACGAAACCGTGGGACCACTCTCACATATCGTTTCATTAACCGAGTTATCTTCCGGGTTTCTAAATATCTATAGATAAGGACCTAATTCTGGGTCATTTTTCTGTTCTGTTATTAATTGTTCCCGCGAAGTAAGTACTAAATCCTTGATTATGGCACAATTAATTTTATTCCAATTATACTTTTCACGGATTCCTTGAAAGAATGTCAGCCACTGCATTTTGAGTCTCGCCCATGTTCCCATTCCTATATTGAATTCTGCTAACTTGAGTGCCCATCTAATCATCCTACCTGACATTTTTGCCATGTGTTAGGCGTGTTAAGGCGGCGTGATCCGTTAGTAACCTTTAATGGGTAATATTCCTAAATATAAATTTAAATTTGTTCAACGCCCATACTAATAAGCAGGACATTCTCTTTCTTTTGGTTACTGTATAATCTCTTGCGTTGTTCCAGTGTAATGTGACGCAAATACCACAGGTCTGTTTTGTTGGTTAAGTACTGCTCCTAAAACCACAATCGAACTGGCATCTGTAAATAACTCGAATGGCTCCCGGTTTGGTAATTTTAAAACTGGCGCTTTGTTACCGCCTCCTTGACCTCTTCTCGAATGCCTTTTGTGCTTCATTGGACCACAAATTTTTTAAATTTTCGTTTAAGATTATAAAGTGTAATTAGCCAAATATCCGCATAATTTTTAATAAATTCTCAAGTAACACTGGGACATACCTAAAAACTTGGACACCCCTTTTGAGTTACGGGGCGGTTTCATCTCTTGTATAGCTCTAACCCCTTTGTCGATCCAGCTTTATTCCTTCTTTACTACTAATAATTAATCCTAAATATTTCAATTCATCGCACCCAAATTTACATTTTTTCTATTTAATGTCAATCCCATCCTTTAACAACGAAAAACTTCCTTTAAATAAATTAACATGGTGAGTGAATGATGGAGACGTTATAATAACGTCGTCCATATAAACACTCACAAATTTCCCTATCACCGGTTTTAGGATTATGTCAATTGCCTTTTTAAAAATTGGGAGCTGCCTTTGATAAACTGAATGGCATCCGCTTGAAAGCATAAGTGCCACTTTACTACAAATGCGGTCTTAACAATATCACTGGGGTTTACTGCCATTTGAAAGTACCCACTTCTAGATCAAGAGCATTTACTATTGTTGTATATGGTATGTCTGTTAATAAATCATCTATTAACGGTAAAGGGTATCGCGGATACTTTGTGATCGAATTTAATTTTCTATAGTCACTGCAAATCTATATGCTTCCGGATTATCCGAGGTAACCTATTATTATTTTTCTTGCATAACACAACAGGTGACGCGTGTATGGGGATTGAATTGGAACAATCGTTTCCTCTTGTAACCTTTTTTGTATGTGAAAATCTATTGCTTGCTTAGTGCGGTCATACCTATAGGCCTTGAAGCTACTGGTGGGTTATCTCCCGTGTCAATTTCAGGGTATAAAACATGAGTAAGACCTGGTTTGTCTGAAAATAACCCTTTAAAACTACTAAAACAAATTTTGTAGTTTTTGTTTTTCTACCTCCCCAATTTTGTCTTAGATAAATCTATCTCAACCTTTTCTCCTCCTTAATTGGTTCAACCACTCATTTATTTGAGAGAATCTGAATTTTCAACGATTTTTGATCAAAATCTAATACGACTTTGACGCACTTATGAAATCGATACCTAGAATACATGGGTATTCTAAATCTTTCAACACATGAAATGACCAATTTCTTTCTGAATTGTCTGATGCGAACATTCAATTCTACGATCCCCATAGTTTTGGGCATTTCGCACCCTGTAGCTGTTATTACCTGGGCTCGCGATTTTAATTTGCTTATAGAAAAAAATAAATATTTTCTATATACTTCTTCCGATATAAATGATTTTATCTGCTCCGGTGTCCCATAGCTTTCAAAAATGTGTTATTAATAAAAATAGGAACGTGGGGAAGTTCTACGGGTGATATACATATCGGAGAAAGTCTAATTGTTCTCTTGTCGACACCCCTTGAGGTTGATCATTAACCTTTACAATATTTAATCGTCCCTTGGTGTCCTATCGCCTCGATTGAAATTTCTTCACTCGAACCCTATTTCTACGGTGGTCTCCTCCTTATTAAAATTATCATTTCTGCCTATTTCTGAAATGAGTAACCCCTGTTATTTAATTTCTGATCATTATTCTGAAACCTATTCCTCTCGAACCCTCTATTACTTTGACGGCTATTCTCGTAAAATCATTTCTACTCGTTATTTGGTCTACGCCCTTATTTCAGAATTCTCCAGTTTCTACCATTAGCATCAAAATTATTAGGCATCCTATGCATTTTGACCCGTCTTTCTATATTATCGTTCTGATAACCCCTTTTCAATTTCCAGGAATATCTCTTCGAATTTAGCCAAGACTTCTAAAAGTTGTATCGTGTTTTGTGGATTTCTTACTTCCACATAATCTTGATCTGTGGTTCGAGTCGAACTAAAATATGATCCACTAACTCTGCTTGGGACATTCCTAATTCTAAACTTCTTATTTTAATAATTGGATACACAAATCAGATGGTTCCTGATTTCTCCCTGTTGGGACGCGCGGTGAATTGCGTTTGCAATTCTTCTTATTTTTGATGCGGGAAAAGCTTTCGCTAATTCAGCCTTTGAGCTGCGCGAAATCCGTGGCTGTATTTTGCACCAACAACGAACCAAATATTATCGAATACCAATCTTGAGCACTTCCCCTGAGATGACTTTTTTAAGTAAGTTACGACAGATTACTTGGATTTCAAGTAACTGTATGTTATTCTCTAATAGGACTCGATAAACTCGCACGTTCTCTCGACCCCGAAAGTACATTTCAGGTAGAACCAGCACTTCCACCTACATTACCTAACCCAGAATTATACACGTTCAGTGTTATTGCGACATAAAGCCATCCTGTGATGACTATGTCGTTCCGGTCTCAAGTGTGTTAGAGGTGTGGGATTATCAAAATGATGAGACATATAGTAGTTCTTAATACAACTTATTAAGAATAACTTATATTACGAATTTAATTTGACAACTTTATTTAAAGTGAGAGTTAACACCCAATTAAACCTTGTATTTAAGTCAGATCACGCAACTAGATCCTTTATCTAATTATAATAAATAACCCGATTCATCTAACCACTATTTCAAATATTACCTTTGCAGATCTCCTTCCTTCACCTATAGAGAGATATTTATAATTCACTTTATATACGACGATTCCAACTTTATATTGGGCTTCTATTCCTTCCAAAGCTATCAGACTGCTAACTCTTGATCTGAAAGATTCCACACCTGCTATTCTAAACTTGCCGCGCTATATCTTATCATCAAAAGCTTCTATCCTTTTAGCATATCTCATTTACATATTTTGATCCGTTTTCTTTCTTTTGGTATTAGTTGGAAATGGTTTTAAGCTATTAATCGTGGCCGTCAAAGAACATAGGGAGAGTGTTAGCAGAAGGACGCGAGAGACGTCAAACTGTAAAATTAATTATATACACTGTTCACTTAAAATAAATAGTCAAATCATTTTTTATGATCTTCATTAACATACAAAAAAACATAAGATACTTACCTTTTAACATTAACTATTTTTTCAGAACAAAAATGACAATCATCGAAAATCGCTGAAAATGCTCATCTTAGAACCCGTGCTGTCAAATATTTTGGAAGAGTGGATTTAAAAGAATATTCCTTCTAAGTATCGTCAGAGTATTCACAAAAATGGATATTCTATGTAATTTTAAGGTATCCGACTACGTTCGGAACCTTGATTTTGCAAAAGCGCATAAATGCATAATTTTCATGATATTTAGTGTCACTTAGATTAAAATACAAGTATAGAATTGTTTTAAGGACATTTTGACAAAACAATTATTTAAATACAATATTTTAGCAAAAAATTAATTTAGAATAATCTTTTTACCAAATGTTCTCCTTTTGGGAAAAATACTTCTATTATAATAATATTTTGCCTGCATATAGCTCAGACTTGTCTACAGAGGCTCAACTAAAATTTTTCAAATATATAACATAGAAGTGGGTTTAACCATATTTTATGACAACAGAGAGGAAAACTTTTATGAAAAAAACGCCGCTAATTATTTCAATGGGTGGTAACTCTGAAAATAATGTTAATTTTTCAAAAATTCTAGTTGAGCCTCTGTAGAGAGGCCTGAGCTATATACAGGCAAAATATTATTATAATAGAAGCATTTTTCACAATAGGAGAACATTTGGAAAAAAGATTATTCTAAGTTAATTTTTTGCCAAAATATTGTATTGAAATAAATTTTTTTGTCAGCAAAGTGTCCTTAAAACAATTTTACACATGTATTCTAATCTAAATGACATTAAATATCGTGAATTATATCCATTTATGCGCTTCTTTAAATTCACGGTTCCGAACGCAGTCGGATACCTTAAAGGGGTACTTATAAGTACCGTCGGTAGATAAAGGGTTAAAGTAAGTTACTTTTTAATAATGGGCTAAATAGTGTGTTACTTTTCCTTTCTAGTTTTTCAAATTGAAACAGATTGCAAAATAATTTTTAATTGAATTAAATATTTATATTCTAGTTAGATTAGAGAGAGCAATAGATTCCTCTTTGAATTTTGGGTAGGAGGAGGGGCATGATGAATTTTTGCCAGTGAAAACAAAAATATCCCATATGCTATTATTCTTTCCAACGTTCTATTTTGTAATACCAGATACTCTGCGATGACTGTTTTGAAAATATAGTTCTTAGCTAAATACAGAAGAAAAAAAAAAACTTACAGACTCAATTTCTAATATTAAATCTTCCTCTGAAAGATGTCCATGGTAGCCATTAGTAATTATTAAACTTTTGTTCTTAAATTAAAGTTAATAAATTAATTATCATATGAAAAAATTGTGCATTACTGATACATTTATAAGTACAGAAAAATCTGTTTTTGGTAGGTAGATAGGGACCGCATAAAAAAACCTCACAATAACAACAACAAAAAAATATTCGAAAATTTCATAAATACTTACATATAACAAATAGCTTTGCCGCATAATACAGTAAAAAAATTTTATGCGGCGGAGAGGAACTGCATAAAAAAAGTTGCACTTGAAAAATATATCAATTATTTACGAAATTTGTGAGAAAATACTTCCAATTAAAATAAATAATTAAATTCCACATGCGGGAACATTTTAAAAACATTTAATGTCGTAAGAATGGAAAATTTTTCACAGACACAGACTGCACTGACATAATTCACTGCTACTCATCGTAATGCACAGTAGCGCACACAGGAATTTTTCAAGGGGGGGGGCCGGGGTTGAAAGTTCACCATTCTTGTATCATGCTATTTTCGATTTTGTCGATTTTTAGGAACAAAATACAGTAAAAAACTAATTATTGAATAAATAATTAACATTAATTAATAGAATTAATCATTAATAACAAATATTTAATTAAATTTTACGTATTATATACTTAGAATTATAACCAATTGGAAAAAAATCAAGTGCTTTGGGGGGTCCGGACCTTGTGTGCTCCACTGGTAATGCATAATGCATATTTTTCTGTGATAAATTAGCTTGAAATCACTTTCGTCACTTGAAGATGCAATTTCAATTGATTTATTGATTGGCACCTTAAAATAAGTGATGAATAAATGCATATCATATATGCAATTTTAATTTAGTATGCAATGCTCTTATGTTTTGAAGTCATTTATTCAAGGTATTATCCCACAATTTTAAAAAAATAGTATACTTATAAAAAACTGCAACTATTTTAGTTCAAAACGCATGCCATTTCTTTTAAATAAACAATATTTTGATATGTGTAGAAGTAAATTTATTGTTATGCTAATCTCTTTTGTTATTTTTAAGGCTATCGTTTTTATATCCGGCGTTTAACGCTGAACCCCTAAATTTCGAAATTATTTTTTGTGCTAAAAGTGCGTGTTATACGCCGGATTTTACGGTATATATATTTTATGCCGTTCATTTTTATGTTAAGAAATATCTTTAAAGGATGCAAAATTAATATGCACTTGGACCTCTATTTAACGAAATCGCTAAATCATGAAAAAAGTTCGTTATAAGGAAAATTCGTTATATAGAGGTTCATCATTCAATATGCTTTATAAATCACATAGCAAACAATCTTTAAATTCATAAACACTATATATAACCATCTCGCGGTGTAGCTATTTTATCAAAGTTGGTTCAGAAATTGCGTATTGTTTCAATACGTATTTCAAATCTACATATAAAATCTACATTTTAGAGTTTAAATATTAAAAAAAAAAATTGTGAAAGAGTTTTCATTTTAAAATACAGACTTAGATCATCAAAATATGGATATAAAAACATAAACAGGAATATAATAGGTTGAGTAGGATGCTCAGAGAGAGGGTTAAAAAAAGTAATCATTCACAACTTTTTGTAAATAAACATCTTTTTATTTTATGTATCTTACCCATTGAAAAAAAAGAAAGCAAGAAAACTGCTAGGAAACTGGAAAAAAGAATATTGAAAAATACACTGTATTTTCAACATGAAGAAAATAATTTTATTTTAACATTAATGAATTTTAAGGATGTTTTCTGATTTAAAGCGTACAAATAATGTTAAACACAACATTATTTTATAGCATTATTTATAAACGGAAGATATTTCAAGTACATTGGACAATGAGGATCAAATGTTGCACTTTTTTGATGAAACACACAGAATTCTCCATTATTCTCGTCGAGTTAGGCACCTAATAAAACAAGTTCAAAATTTGTGACCAACATAAAAGCCGTTAAAAGAGAATAATTTGAAATGTCCAGAAATACTTTTAAAATAGAGACAGAAAAAATGTTATCACAACAGAAAAAGTTCATTATAAAGAAAATGTACTTAGCTATGTTCGCTATATGAAAAAATTCGCGATATAGAGGTTCGTAATATGGAGGTTTGACTGTATTTCTAATTTACTTTTCTTTTGTGTTATTTTATTCATTATTTTAAGAGTTTCACTGTGGTTTTTTCATAATCCATAACTACTGAGACGAATTCATCTCAAGAAACCATACTTTATCTCGCACAAAGTGACTTTTTTTTTGCAAGAAGTAAATAATACTTATTTATTAGTTCTCCAACTCCGATTTAAAAATGCTATTATTGTAAAAATAATTGAATTTCAAGTTCCAAATACGCGTGAGGTGGTCAATTAAAAACACACACTGAGTACAAATATTTCTATCTAATTTAATTTAGTTTTAAAGGGATTTAACGTTCAAAGGCAATCATACAATGTAAACCATTTCAATTAAAATAATTTTAAATAAAGCAATAATGACTTTTACGTTTAAAGAATGGTTCAACTAAACGATATGGCAAGAGTTTTTCCAAGTGCTTATTACGCAAAAAGCAATTTCATATTTAATTTAATTAACGACAAGATGTACAAAAGTGAAGTTCAACATCTTTTGATCGAAACGAAATCACATTGTTTATTAAAAAACCATTACTAACATTGTATTGCATTCCAATGTTATTCTAGACAGGAGAAAATATAATGAATTTGAGATATATTGGTTTCGCTGAACAAGCTGTAATGGAACTAGTGCCAGAATGTATTCAAAAGAAGTTGCTTATCACAGAATCAAAGCGAAGATGTTTCCGAAATTGCCAATAAGTTTAATTTGCCCTCATGCGTTGGATTTAATTACATCAATAACATCGCAACAAAAAATAATAATAAAGAGTTTTTTCTTTTAAGTACTGAGCTATAAACAGAGTATGAAATGGAGATGTTAAAATTTATTGCTTTTAATTTATTCTTACGATTAAGAGCATAGGGTGTTGTACCATTAAATAGCATCTCACATGCAGAATTAATTTAAAAAGCGATTGATTTTTAATAAATCAAAATATTCTACTTTTTTTCATTTCTTTTCATGTTTTTGTTTAGCCATGGACTCGTCACTGGCACTTTTTGAATTCTAGCCTTGGGCCACTGAAGACCCGCCGTGTAGAGCGACTAATGCATGTTAAATTTGCAAAGGTACAAAGTCATCTCGTTGGCGTTGTGTAGAAGTTCGAAGAGGGGTACCAGCTTGGTTTTGCTTCATCACCTGATCGTGGTTCAAATTACGAGGTTCGTAGCCAATAGTTTTCGTGTTGCTTTATAGAGCTGGTATGCAATTTAAAAATATTGTTACGAATTTTGTGTAAATAGTGTAAATAATTTGTATTTGGATGTTTAATGCGTTTATAATACTATATGTTATATTTATTTTATGTTAAAATTGTACTATTCACAAGCAATGCCGCCCTTTATGTTGGCGATTCAATGAGAACTTGGCGAAATCTTGGCGGTAGAGCCAAGTTGGCATCATTTTTAGTGACCACGTTGGCTGCCATTTTGGCGTCATTGGCAACCATGTCAGCGAGTTTGAGACCCTCTGGATTCTTCTAGAAAGCAGTGGATCTCACCACTAAGTTCACGCTCTATGACGCGAGCTGATTTTTCTGGAAGTTTTCCCCGGGTTTATAAATAGAGCCGTGCTAGCCGCTACCGGTCAGTTTTGATTCAACCAGCTAGTAGTGAGAATTGTTTTGACTAGCGATTAGCTCGCCTGTGCTTGTAAATAATCTTTTACTTACGTGTATTTTTAAACACTGATGATTGTGTTTGATTGCTGCTGAAGGTGTGAGGACCTTCGGATATTTACTCTGTGAATATTGCTGCTGAATCCTGTATTTAAAAGATTGAATTTTTGATAATAAATTCGCATCGCTCTTAAAGAACTGTTTATTTTCTTTGTGATTGTTTTGCATAAAATCATCGAACCCGGATTTACGTAACAATATTAATAATAAATATTCATTCAAATTATATATAATGAAATAGTTCTTTAGGAAACATTAAATAAATTGTAATATTAATTTATTTTGTTTTATAAATATGATGGATTATAGGAGGTTCACACATGCGATGGGTTAAAAAAATCAAAACACTTTTTTTTTCATAGATTGCTTCCTTAACATGCCAAGAATACCGTGGTAAAGTGATTTTTTAAAATTCGAAGTCGTTATAAAGAAGCAGGTGTTAGAAGAGCAGCCGTTCGTAGCACTAAGTTAGGATTTTCATTGTTTTAATCGGACGTGAAACTTAAAACGCGTTTATCTCAAAACTGCGTTTTTCAAACTCTGAAAATAATATGATTTTTTTAAAAATCCTAGTTGGATCCTAGATCTTTGGAGAAGTCTTTACTTTTTAAAGCAAAATATTATTATTATAGAAGATTTTTATAAAAGGAGAATGTTTTGAAAAAAGCCATTCTAAGTTACTTTTTTGACAAAATATTGTATTTAAATAATTTTTTTTGTCATAATATCCTTAAAATAATTTTATACATGTATTCTAATCTAAGTGACACTAAATATCATGAAAATTATCCATTTAGTCGCTTTTTTAAAATCACGGTTACGAACGTAGTCGGATACATTAAAATATGGCAAGAAAATGTTGAACAAAATGCTTAAATTATTTTCTAACTTTTATCATAGATATCTGTATATAGTAATAATATTGTTTTACGTTCTTTGCTGCTGCATTAAAACAATTGCCTCACAGATGATTTTGTCTATCTTTGACTAAATAAAAAAACTGTAAGACTTAGGTAATGTGAAAAATATTACATTTCTGGAAGATTACACTAATTTTTGAAGAGAAAAATACTTTTGTGGACATTTGCAGTTGATATTTGGGTACAAAAACAGGGAGAACTAATTCATTATCTTAATATTTGCACACACACAAAAAAACTTTTTAAAAAATTATTTGCATATAAAATTCTTTTAATCATTAAAATTATAGTGTTTTAGGAGGCCAAAAATCACATATAATTTGTTTGTAAGAAAGATGTAGTACAGAGTAAATATAAAAATGCTGTAAATCTCTTCACTTTTTACAGTAGCTCAGTTTATATTATTCAGTAGCAACTTAATTTGTTCATTTAATTTTGAGGAGTGCCTTACCCTTTCATCTAAGCCTATTTTATTAATTTTGTCAAAAATTACTTTACAAATGTCTTCAGCAGAACACACAGCAGTATATTTCCAAAATTCATAAGATCCTTAACACATCATTTAAATCAATGAACTGCGAAGTACAGAATCGCTTCTCTTTGAAGAATTCCACTTCCGCGGTACGTAATTATCAATTCCAAACAATTCGCTAAATGTACTAATAGATATATATTTAAATGATTCAGTAATTTGCATCCGATAATCCTTAAAAGTAACCAAGGTATGTCCCTCGAGCTGGTACGTGTTTCAATATTTCCATGGAGAAAAGCTACCTTTCCGCCCCATGGGGAATAGGTAGCTTTACACAGAACCGAAGAATAATTTGTGTAATCGCACTCTCCATTTCTGTAGAATTAAGTGCTATAATTATGAATATTCTTAACCTCTAAGAAGATGAAAGCTGCGTATCAATTACGCATTAAATACTTTCCAAACATACGTTATTCATTAAAGAGTTTTAACTCGTCACTTTTCTCGGGAAACGCCACTGAGGATACGCCACTTAACCCGAGAGAGCGTACTCGATACTAATGTTAGTGGTCAAGTGGGGGTGACAGAGTCACCCAATCCTTTTTTTTTCCAATATAATTATTTTCATTGTACACGATAAAAATCATATATATATAATAGTTCCAGTGAATAATTTAACGAAGAGACTTACCTAATTTTAAGAAAGTTTCGATGTTTCTTTGAAAATTTGAGAAAAAAAATATCAATCAAGCTAAATCAAGAAGTTTTAAATGCACGTGACCTTAACCCTTTAACTTTGACATATATTTCGGAAAAATGTACCAAAAATGGAAAAAAAATTTTTTTACTGTTTAATTTTGTTCTTTATATTATTATAAAAGTTAGAAAATGGTTTTTCACTACAAAAAATAAAATTTTAAATGCAATAACTACTATATTTATAATATTTACATTTGCATCAAAAATTAATGAGTTATACACACATCTTATTCAATTAGAGCAAATTAAACAAAATTTTGAAGCTAAATTTAATATAACTAGTATAATATAATTTAAAAACACAACAATTTGATTTTCTATATATACACCTTACAAATCTTTTGCAGTATAGTAAGAGGCGTAACAGAGAACGTTTGGGCCTCCTTGCAAATTCAGGTTTTGGTACCCCAAGTAGGATATTACAAAGGGTACATGGTGGAAGTGAGGTTTTGGGGCCCCTAGAAACCTGGGCCGCCAGAAATGTGGAAGTGTACGTTAGGCCACTGAGTATAATATGTCCCAAAACACGGTACTACACACAAGCCCATGTCTACCACTAATGTCATCTATTAGGAAAATAGTGAATTAAATATCCTAAAGTAGAAACGCACTCAGCTCGGGCTTCACAAAATGGAAACATTAATTTTTCTTCTGCCGGTAGTCAGTTTGGGCATTACAAATACTGCACGTAGTAGATGTCCGAACTGAATTCGAGCTGGTTAATAAAGCAGGTTTAACTTTTTCTTGCTTGTGTTTTTTGACAAGGTGCAGTCTATTCACTTATGGCTTTATATTTTTCTTGATGGAGTTCTTTAGGTAGTATTTGAAAATTTATATTTCAACTAAAACCTTTCATGTCCATCGCTTTTCTCCAATTGACTTTCTCTGTCAAGAATTATATGCATTATTTAAACATGTTCTTTAATTACTGGATCAGTTTCAACTTTTACTTCTATAGAGATGTCAGGTACCCATTTCTTTCTTTATATTCTGCACATTTGCATTTATAAACCAAAATGAGTAGTACATACAGCAATAAAAATCACTAAGTCGTTCACATGGGGAAATATAGCCTGTTCATTAAAAATATTTTGAAATAAAAGTGAACGCACGGGGTAATCGGTCATCCCAAGCACCTTAAGATTGTGACCGTTGTTAGCCTAGTGGTTAGAGCATTCGACTCCAGACCGGAAGGCCTGGGTTCGATGCCTGGTGCCCCGAAATACCGTCCGAGTATACACGGAGTAGGTGCTCGTTAAATCAATGGGTCCGAAAGTCTCGTGGGCTGAATCACAAGTGCAGGGGACTGGAGAATATTTCCCTACCCTTCAGTCCCATGCCTAAATTTTTGGAGGTGAAGATCGGTGGTGTCGCCATCTATCGTCCCTTTGGGAATTTCTCCGAGCTAAATCGTACTGTCAGCTGCCTGGTGCTCAAGGCTAAGGCCAACGACAGGCGTAAATCCAGTCCCTTGTCACGATGAATTTCGTGGGCCTCGATTTGACTACGTCAGACAGGTGGCATTAGAAACCACAGCAACACCTAAAGATTGTACTGTGGGAGATATGTGACAAATACATTTTAGTTCCCATGAAGACTGTCATATAGAAGAATACTGACAATGCCATTGATAACAAACAAACAGTTTTTCCGGAATTAAAGATTTCGTAAGCCTGGGGGGATTCTGAGCCCTGCTGGACTGCTCAAGAGTTAAGCGGCAAAAATACAAGTAATTTAAGAGAACTCCACTTGTATTTATTGAATGTATTTTAAATGTCATCTTTGATATTTTTTCCTAATGACTAAATTATCATTATTTATTAATTTTTTTGGAAATAATTAATGACTACAAAAAGTGAAAAATAACAAAATGAAAATGAGGCATATAACTTGCATTTCAATACTCCGATTTTACTCCAGGTAAGATAAGAGGAAAAAATGGAGAGGAAAATCCCCTGAAAAAATGAAGGTACTTATATTTATCTACTAAAGGCAATAAATATCCATAATAATAATGAATATCCATCAAGACTTTTAAAAGAAAATTTACTTAAAAATGCTTTAAAGAAAATTAATATGCGTTCATTTTCAAAAAGCAATCTGATTTTTTTTTATTATAATATTTTTCTACCATTTCATCTGAAGTAAAATTAAAATGTATTGGTTCAATAATTTTTTTCCCTTAAAATTTATACAATCATGGTGTATTTTTATATTTTTCTCTTTCGTTTTCATCATTATCGAAGTAAAGCGAAACGTATCAAGATATGTAAATTGTTTAATTGTGGAATTGTGGAACAAATATTAAATTACGGGGAAAGTAGAATATATAGATTTTAATTGTTAGGTATATAATAAAAGCGAATACGATTTAAAGACCATTTGAAAAATATTTATTATTCTGCCACATTTATGTCTAAAATAAATTTCCTCAAGCTACAGTGCTTGGGAAATCATTTATGTGATTCGTTTTATCAATGAAATAAAAATTAGCAGTTTCTTGAAAAACAGAGTTAACATTACAAAAAGAAACGAGTCTCTTACAGTAGTCGCATATGATGTGTAACGTCTGACATGTTATCGTGGAAAATACGCAATATTAACTTTTTTCCTGAAAAAAAATATGAAAAAAATCGGGTATGATTGGAAATAATTTTCTATCGAATAATTATATCTTTAATGAAAATTGTATTTAATTAACAAAAGTAGTAATTCAATATTTTATCAAAAATAATTATTCTTGTTCAATTTCGGGAAGAGCGGAGACAATAGACTTATGATAACTAAAATATGACACATATACTTGTGATTTCAAAGTATTTATAAACCGTTGACTGTTAGCAGTCGAAACATTCTAATTTGTGTTCATTTCGAGCTTGAGTTCATCATTCATAAAAGCTATGAGCGGCTCAGCTTTTGACAAACTGAAGTTAAAATAAAATCACCACTCAGAATCAGGGGAAGCGAGTGATATTTTTTTTAAAAGAGCGGAACCACTTTTGTTTTATGGTAAAAGTATAAAATGAAGGAAATCTTTAATTTTTTTAACCGTTTGATTCGAAGAGATGTATACGACCACCGAAATCACTGTTTGTCCATTTTCAAATAAGCATTCTGCCGCACTTATGTCCCCCAATATCGTGACTAACGGATTTAGAGTCAAGCGCTCGAGTGCTTGATCGGTACTAGAGTTACACCCATGCGAGAGTAGCGAAAAGGCACAGCCACGTACTCTCATTGGTCAAATCAAGTTGCGCGCGCTTACGTCGCATCATGTTACACACATCCGTCCCTTTTCACGAAATCACTCCAGACAAATATCCAGCAACCGAGAGGAAAGATGTTACACATAAAAAATCCTACGAAATACAGAGGGACTCATAAAGAAGTATACACTTTCCAGATTATGTAAAACAGTAACAGTCAAAGATAAGCACCCCTCGCGAACCAAAAGGGTTGGGTCATGGTTTTTTCCCCAAAATTTCAAATTTTCATTTTTTTTGTATTCCGGGAACAAAAAGGGCTGTAAACTGATGTAGCCTGATTTGACTGGACTGTGGATTTTGACCTTTGATATAAATTTTAACTGACAGCACGGTTGCAATTTGAGATCTTTTACCCCGAATTTTGGGAAAGGGAAAAATGTCCCCATCAACGGGGAAAAAAGGGGGTGAAAA
The DNA here is from genome assembly GCA_019973955.1 of Trichonephila inaurata madagascariensis. Taxonomy (NCBI): domain Eukaryota; kingdom Metazoa; phylum Arthropoda; class Arachnida; order Araneae; family Nephilidae; genus Trichonephila; species Trichonephila inaurata. The sequence goes on along the minus strand of BMAV01010552.1, from coordinate 23,642 downwards.
AGAAACAGGGGTAGGGTTGTAGGGAATTTCCGCAGCTTGTCGTAGTAAAGAGTCTTATTTTCGGATCAGTTCCTGTCTGTCTGGCGAACGTCGCTTCACTACTAAAAGTATTTAGCTTTTAAAGAAACATCATTTCGTAGGCTACCAGAGCAGGACGATTCTAATAAAATTCTAATACCTTAAATAAAATTATAATGGAGTAAAATTTAAAAGCTTTAATATTTAACTTTTTCCCTTTTTTTTTTTCAAATTTCTTGTCTTTATTATAAATTTTTAATTGAACCAGCAATTTAAAAAAGAATAAACCCCCCCAAATGTTTAGGGGAATATATTTTAAAAAAATCTCACCATTTGTCATTTTTCTTAACCAAACTTTTGTGGGGTTCTTATTTTAATATTTAGTTATTTTTATGTTACAAAAATATAGCAATTTCTTAAACAAGAAATCTCAGTTAAACAAATATAAAATCACTTAAACAAGAGAATTCATATTTTTTAAGCGTGATCGTTACTTCAACAGCAAATAAATCTTGAAGTATATTTATATATATTAATATTTTCTCTTGTACAAAACACACCGTAAGAAAAATAATGTTTTAGGATTGATTAAAAAATAATCAAAAATTTTTTAATAAAAAACGGGACGAGGTTTAAAAACAATTTCTCAACGGGCTGAAGTTGAGGGGTTTTTTTAAAGCTTAGTTATTCATAATAAACAGGAACTAGGCGAGTGATAAAATTAAATTGCGATATTTTCTTTATCACATTTTAAAAAAGGAAATAAATAACTATTTTTTAAAAAAAATTTTTATTTTTAAAATATATATATATATATATATATAAAATTTTTTTTTTTTTGTGGGAAATATGTACCCTTTAAATTTACATAATTTTACTGATATAAATTAAATTAACCGTTTTTAATTTTTTTTGAAAATTTGATGTATTTTTTGGGAATGAAAATTCGTTACATTTTCCCATAATGAGTCGTTCAACACATCTATCAAAATCACCAAGTCGTTAGAGGTAAAAAATGGAACCATTTCATAGAAAATGATTTGGAAAAAAAAGTGGACCGGGAACTCATAAGTGATACCCCCCCATCCGGGGTATCATTTCTTCACCCGGACCTAGATTTGTAGGAAAATATTGATCCCCAAAAACCCATAATAAACAATTTTTTTTCCCCAAATATAATGATAAACCCGACACAGTCTTACTATGGGGATTCAATCAGTGATAAACAATCCTAAATTCTAAAAAATAACCTAAATCCAATAACTATCTTTATGAAAGTTCCTAAGAATCTTTTCTCCCTTTGTTTCCCTTAACACCTAAATCCTTCTATAAATTACACTTCTATTTTAATATCTTACCATATCACGGGTAAACATCTCACTTTCGTCTCCTTCTTCTATTCTATTCTACTATTATTTCTACTACCAATACTAAACTCCATTTATTCTTTAACAACTGCTATCGGGTTTCTCTTGAGAGTTGGGAAATAACTCAATTTTGGGCCCCAAAAAATTCCCCAAAGGATTAGTGGGAAAACCCCTAAAAACCCGTTACAACCTCTCCCTTTAAAACTTGGGTAAAATTTCATCCCAAAAGGGAATATGTCAAGAAGACGTATATAGAAAAAACAAAAAGTCTTTTTTAAAAAATGAACAGTTTTCCAGAATTAAAATTTCTGAGACTGGAGGGACTTTGCCTCAAAACCCCTCCCATTAAAAAATTAGTTAAAATATAGGGGAAAGGGGCCCATTTGGGTTTTGGGCTTTCGGGGGGGGCGAAAAAATTTTGGGCTGCTGGGACTTGTTTTCAAAAACTAAATGGGAAAAAAGAAGATGAGAAAAATTTATATGCCATATTTTTATAAGTAATATAATAAAGTATAATATAATAAAGAACAATGTATCTCCTTCGTCTGGATATTAATAAACAAAAAAATTTAGTATCTCTCTGAACTTGCATATTTTAATCTTGTAGTTGACTTCCAAATCCCTGAATGAACAATAAAAATACAGCTCACTGAAAAAAAATCATTGCTAAAAAAACTCAAATATAGTTCATAAGAATATTAGAAAAAAAAAACATGCAGGGGGTATCCTTCACATTTTCAAATTCCAGGTAATAGAGTGCACCTGGATGGTGGGGAAAACTAAAATGCATGGTCAAAAACGCCTTCCTGGAGTGGGAAAGCGATACTAAACACAAAAAAGGGTAAGCATGGATAAGGAAAATATGTTTTTTATCATTTGTACTAAGGAGAAAAACATTAAAAAGACATCGATCTTCATCAAAATGGGTGTTCGAAATTATGATCCAGGACCGTTATTCAGGCTTCACATCGCCAGCTCATTGAATCAAGACATGGGAAAAACCCGCGATTGCACCGGATTGTTTTGACCAGATCCCGCAAGTTTTATTGTTTTGTTTTTACTCATGTTTCTGGTGTCCCCAAAAAGGGTCCGCCCTTTAAAAATTTTCCCAGTGAAACGTGCAAAAAAGGGGTGGTTTGAATTTTCCCCGAGGTAATTTTTGGCGTACAACCATATCCCGTCCATTGCAATCGTAGCTCCCAAAGCCATGCCCTGTAAGCTCACTTGGGAAAGTTCCCTCCTTCTACCTTCTGTCCGAGGCAAAAAATTTCATCGAGAGCGTGCAGAAAAACCACCCGGGGCATGCACTTCATCTGATCCTTCAAACCCACGCCCTCATCGATACACCAATAAAGTCTTTCCCCAAAATTGTTGCTGTACTAAGAACACAAATAGTTTTTCCCTAATTCTTTTCATTGTTTTGGTAGCCACCAACCCAGGGAAAATTTTTTCACCACCATTCTAGTATGATTTTCCCCTCGTCTGGGGTACTTTTTCTATTCTGATAATTTAAACCCTTGGTTTTTTAAATTTTTATTTCTTTAAGTCAACCAAAAAAAAAATCATGGGGTTTTTGTATTGGGGGAAATTTTAAAACCTTTTAAAATTTCTTTTAACATCAATGGTATTTTAGAAGTTCTTTAATGGGCCCTTTCATAGAAAAGTTTTTAACCCCTTTAATTTTTTTATTCATTATATTTTCTAAAGTTAGTTAAACCTAAAAACTAAATTAAAAAAAAATTTGAATTTTTTTTTTTTTTTATAAAAATCTACCGTTTAAATAGGACATTTGGGTAAGGGGGTAAAATGGACTTTAAAGGTTTTAATATTCCCTTCAATGATTTAAAAATTTTTTCCCAAATAACAATTTTATTTTTAAAAATATTTCTTGTTCACAAAAAATTTCCCTTTTCAGTTAAATTTACTCTATTTTGTGGGAAAGGGTTATATTAATATTTTTCTTTTTACACACACACACACACACAACGTAAAAAAAATAATTGATTCAGGATTATTAAAAATAATCGAAAAACTAAATAAAGAGGCTTTGAAAACAATTTCGACAGCAGCTGAAGGAGGGGCTTTTTCAAAGTTTAGTTATTCATAAAAGCTAAAAACAGGCTGAGGATAAAAGTGTAAATTGGATTTTTTTCTTATCAATTTTAAAAAGGAATAAATAACATATTTTTAAAAAGTTTATATGAATATATATATATATATATATAAATGTCGGAATTTATATGTATCCTTATATTACATAATTATTACTGATATCAATTAAATATAACCGCTTTTTAATTTTTAAAAATTTTATTTTTTTTTTGGAATGAGAGAATTCGGCTTTTTTCCCATAATGAGTCGTTCAAATACCCATCAAAAATCACCAAGTCGTTTAGAGGTAAAAAATGTAACCATTTCATAGAAAATGATTTGGAAAAAAAGTGGACACTTGAGGAACTCAATCACCTTGTGATACCACCCATCACGGGGGTATCATTTCTTCATCTGCGCCCTAGATTTGTGGAGGAAATGAGACCCCCAAATTCGCCATAAATCAATTTATTGTTGTTAAATATAAAGATCAACGCGACACAAGTCTTACTATGGGATTCGATCAAGAGTGATACAATTTAAATTCTAAATTCTGAGTAAATAGCGCCAAAAAATCCAAAACTATCTTTATGAGAAGTTACCCAAGAACTTATCTAAGATTCTTTAACACTCTAAACCGTTCATAATTACATTTCTTTTTAATATTTTACCAATAACTCAGGCGTTTCAGCATCTCAGCTTTTTTGTCTCCTTCTTTTTCCCTATTTTTTTCTACTATTCTAATTTTCTACTGTTACGAAATAAAAAGCTCCATTATATACTTTTAACTAATCTGATATCAAGGTTTCTTCGAGGGGTTTATTGAAATAACTAATTCTAGCTCCAAAGATTCCCCAAGAGGATTAGTTTGAAGACGCAATAAAGCCCCGTCACAACCTCAAATACCTTAAGACCGTAAGATAACAATTGTCATTCCCAAAAAGAGGGATATATGAAATGAAGACGTCATTAAAAAAGACTAAAAAAGCCCTTTTTAAAAAAATGAACAGTTTTTCCCAGAATTAAATATTTCGTGAGACTGGAGGGACTCTATGCCTTGCAAGCCCGCTCCCAATTTGAAAATACACGTTGGCATAAATATATAGAAAGTGCGCCTATTCGGGTTTGGGACTTTCTTCGTGGGCCGCGAAAAAGTTTTTGCGGGCTGCTAGTTACCCACCCCTGCAGTAGTTGATACATAAATCTAAATGGGAAAAAAGAAGATGAGAAAAATTTATATACCATATTTTTCTAAATAATATAAAAAAGTATAATTATGCAGAAGAATGTATCTCCTTCGTCTGGATAGTAATGCACAAAAAAATTTAGTATCTCTCTGAACTTGCGTATTTTAAACTTGTAGTGAACTTCCAAATCCCTGTGAATGAACATTAAAAATACAGTTCACTGAAGAAAAAAATCATTGCCTAAGAAACTCAATATATAGTTCATAAGAATATTAGAAAATAATAAACTATGCAGGGTGTATCAGTTCAACAGTTACAAACTTCCAGGTTAAATAGAGTGCACCTGGATGGTGGGAAATCATACAGCAATGCATGGTCAAAAACGCTTTCCTGGAGTGGTAAAGACGATACTAAACACAAAAAAGATAAGGCATGGATAAGAAGCGAAAATATGTTTATTATCATTTGTACTAAGGAGGAAGAACATTAAAAAGACATCGATCTTCATCAAAAAGGGGGTTTGAAAAATGATCCAGGGGCGGACAGCTTTACATCGCCGCCAAAAATCGCAGGGGAAAACCCGTATTGGACCGGATTGTTTTGAACCAGATCCAGCATAGTCTCTTCATTGTTTCGTATTCTTTACTCATGTTTCTGCGTGTCCACAATGAAGGATCCGCGGTAAAAAACCCCAGTGCAAGCGGAAAAAAAAGGTTGGTTTGAATTTTTTAAATGAGGGGGGAACTTTTTATGCGTACAACCACATGGGCCGTCCATTGCAATGTAGCCAAATGCCTATGCACATATACCAAAGTTCGTGTGTTCATCCTTCTACCCTTCTGTCGGAAGGCGAAATGAAGTTTCATTGAGAGCGTTGCAGGAAAAGACCACTTGGGTGCATGCACTTTCATCTGATCCTTCGATTTACCTAGCGCCATCTATCGCATACACCATTTAAAGTCTTCCCAACATTGTTGCTGTACTAAGAACACAAATACGTTTTCTCCTCTAATTCTTGTCATATGTTTTGTGTTGCCACTACCACGCCAAGAATATGTTTTCGACCAGCATTCTAGTATGATTTCCCATCGTCTGGGGTTACTCTATCTATTCTGATAATTTGAAACCATTGCATTGACACACTCTATATTTCTTGAAAGTCAACCAAAAAAGAACATCATTGAGTTCTCTGTATGTAAGGAAGTTTTAAAACCAAATTAAAATACTTTGAACATCAATGAGTATTCTTAGAAGTTTCTTTAATGGGCCACTTTCATCAAGAGGTTCTTATCCCATTTTAATTATTTTATTCATTATATTTTCTAAAGTTAGTTAAACCTAAAAAAACTAAATGGAACAATATTTGAATTTTTTTTTTTTATATTTTATATAAAAAATCTTACCCGTTCTGTAAAAGGACACTGGGATAAAGGGGATAAAATTTGTACATATAGGTTTTAGTATTCTCTTCAATGATGAAAAGTTATTTCCGAGTAAACAATTTTATTTTATTTGAACAATATTATCTTGTTCACACAAAATATTTCCCTTTTCAGTTAAATTTTACATCTAATTTTGGTTGAAAAGTTCAAAGCAAGCCTGGCAAAGCGTTTTGTCAAATTTTTGGTTTCTCTTTGACAGCGACATTGTTTTTCTTGCTTTAGTAAAAAATGACCAACACTATCTTTACAGATCTATGGTACAGTCAAGATCCTAAGTCTGCCTTTTGTTCTTATCACAGTTTTTTTTAGATATACGGTTGTTACAGCTTTTCGGAATTCCTTCAAGTTTCGGACTTCATCTTGTTGAGAATTTTGTGAATTATCCAGGCGTTTACCATAACCGTATCCAGTGAAAGTATAAAAAGTGACCAGTACCACTTTTTCCTACGAATTTTAATGGAATGTCCAGCCAACCAGTCATGGGATGCACATCACCCATATGTTTGTTGTAAAAATTTATCAAATTAGGCATTTGATAAATTAATTTGCAAATGTTGCAAATGCATTCTTGTTCATTTCATGTCTTGCGGCATCATGGATCCCTCACTCACTCTTTTGTAAATTAGTACAGTAAATTAATAAAATTGATTGCAATTACAGTATAGGGTACACACTATAGTATGAACTATATATTTTCAACTTGTTAATTATCATTTTTTTTCATCGCTTATCGTTTTATTAATTTTGCTTTCAGACATCCTTATTCTTTGTCTAGTCACTGTCATTTTACTGGTACAAAGATTTTCTTCGGACTTTAATCATTGCATAACCATTACTGACATCATTGTAATCCATTTCCGTTATAATATCATTTTGGGTGCATGCAACATCAAACTATTAAGCTTTTTTTTTTCACAATAGATCTCATTTCAGTCCTTACTCTCTTAAAAGCAGAAATGCTTTTCTAATGACTCGTTTGATGGTGGTACGTTCGCTGTAACTTTAATGTTTTTTCCTATTTTTATGCGTTCCGATTTCTTACGCCCCCAAATCTTTTGCACACTAGACAAGTGTCTTGAGTGCCTAAGCGGAAAAACTGTCCTGATTTTGCCCGGAGAAATAAAATAGTTGAAATAAATTCACGATAAGATGTTTGAATCTAATTTCTTCGACTGATTTGCTTAGAATTCCTTCAAAACCAAAACAATTACAATCCCTCGATGTTTTTTGCAAACAAAAGATAAAACCCCACAAAAATAGGAAAATATTCACAATTGTGTCTCTAAATTGATTACCAAAGCTCTTATTCGCTTATATGATATCTTTCTTCAAAATATATTTTCTTTTGGTACAACTTAAGCGATAAAAACATATTTTAAAGAGAAATATTTACATTTAGGCACGTGCGAGAAGATTCAGCAGAGATAACATTTTTACTTAGTCACAAGTACATAGCATTTTTATTTTAAAGCTTATGTTACTTTCGGCAGATAAAGGGCATAAAAACTGAGAATTTGGATAAAGAATGGTGTAAAACAAAATATCCCTATCCATTTAGTTTCTTCTTTCTTTCAGAGCTGTGTAGTGGTTTTCAAAAAGGCGTCTGCTTTGCAGAGCGGGAAAATTGCTTTAAAATGAATACTGTTTCAATACACTTATTTTACTGAAAAGTGCATTTCTGGTTGATATATGTTTTTCGATATTTGGAACTTAAGCCTACATGTCTGAATAATGTAGAGAAATTAATTGAGAGCAAGATATTCTTCAATAGGATGACTCGATGGGAAATATATTTCTATATATGAAAATTGCTTCAGATAGTAACCGAAATTGAAAATATTTGTAAAATTTAATATAAAATTCACTCAATAGTGGAAATATTTTTTAGAGTTTAAGAAATAATTGCATATCGGAACATATTTGGTTACGTTTTGATCCCTGACTTATAACCAAGATATGAATTTGATATCTACATATACAATAAAACTTATTTTTGTGCGGTCTTTTTTATGTGAATGTTTAAGTGCTATCTTTTTTTATGTGGTATACGAATTTTAATGGCTTTGGCGCCACATTAATGTGTCCTATATATCAATGTTCATTTCAAGACGCTCTGTTAATTTGTTATAAGCAGTCTTCCGACAATGCACGTTCCATTGCCTACTCTCAGCGCGCTAGTAGCACGCACATGATTGAAGACGAAACTGTCAATGACAGTGACATTATCAATAATTTGATAAATTTACAAGGCAAGAAAAAGCCCACTAGATTCTTTGAGACTGGATAAAATATATGCTGGAATCCAGATTCCTAACAAATCGGAAAAGCATTTTTTTCAAACAGATACAATTCCAAAAAAGCATCGATCATGCATATCTGGTTATCGTGACGTTTACAAGCAACTGACCAACTGACCGCCTTCGCAAAAACTTATCATCTACTTTAAAGTGCCAAGTGACTGAGTATGTGAATATTAACGTCCCACGACTAAGCTGCTCGAGAGCTATTGGTAACGGACCTCGTAATTTCAAACCATTGTGAAGTGACGAGGATGAAATCTGAGCTGGTGCCCACTCTCATATCTTTCCACACCACAGCAACGGGAGGATGTTTGAGCCTCAACATATTTAATATACATCGGCCCCTTCTGCAAGACAGATTTTCAGCAGTACTAAGCTCGAACTCACAACACACCGGTCGCAAGTCCGTTACCTTGACTACTAAGCTACCATGGCCACTTTATGGTGCCAAAAAATAATTCAATTGTAATTGTATCTTTAAGTGATGAAAGCGATTTTGAACTAATCAAACACAGAAAAAATCCATGCTTTGGATTACGACGAGATATATGTGCGTTTTGAAAACTTTTCCATCCTGACAATGAGAAATTAAATTTTTAGAATGTTTCCAAGTGTAATTCAATTATTTATTTTCTTTGGTAGCACTTTCTCATAAATTTCGTAAATAATTGACGTATTTTCTAAATGCGACTAAAAAATTGCCCACAAAAAATTGTTCTGTAGTGCGTCGATAAATCTGTTTGCGATATGTAAGTGTTAATGAAATATTTTTTAATATTTTTATGAGGTTTCTTTTTATGCCGTCTATATCTACCACACAAACACAATTTTTACTGTATAAAGAGAAATGCGACATCCTCCCTCATCACAAGGTCTTCGGGATTAGAAGACAAATAGACTTGAAATTTATCTGGCATGTTTCTTTTGCTACAGTTGAACTCTTGAAATTTGGCAAATATGCTACTTTTATAAAGTAGCGATCCGCAAAAAATACTTCTTGTGGAAATCGACTCCCAAAGACTGGAAGTTCGGGGGTCATAACAGATGAAAAATTCCTGTTTTATGTCTTAAAGTTTGGTAAACATGTTTCTTTTGTTGAACAGAGATCTGCTAAGAACTGGTTTTGAAGAAACTGATTCAGAGAAGAGAAAGGAGAGAAAAGTATACTTTATTGTTGATATTCAAGCCATATGCTTTTAACTAAAGCATTCATTCTCAATCCGTGGGGCATTCCTCCTAAGAGAGGGAGTGGGACGTGATAACCCTAGTGGGAGGCGCGAGCTTATCGAAAAGTCGAAATAAAAAGGTTTCAAAAAAGTATTAATATACTGAACCGCATTTACACTGACTTAATACACTTATAAATGTAGACAGGAAAAGTAACTTGCAGGATTACTTGGACAAGATTTATTTTTATGAGTATTCTCAAACATATAAAGCCTAATGAAAAACTTTTTACACAATTTTTAGCAGTAACATCCATATTATTATATTAAATACACTTTTAACCCGGAAGTGGTCGCGCGGGACACACAGATCACGAAATCGTTAATTCTGGCAAAACTGTTTATTTGTTACCAAAGAAAATTGAAATATCCTTGAAAGTAGGTAAGTATGCTTTCTCTTAATTAAATTATTCACTGAATCACGATTTTTATCGTGTACAATAAAAATAATTATAAAAAAAAAACGATTGGGGTGACTCAATTAACCCGCGTGACCATTAATGTTAGTATCGAGTGTGTGCCTGCTCGCGGGATAAAATATTTTGAAGTCTCGCTTTAAATATTAAAAATAACATAATTATTCTTCATCAGAATTTCATATTATTTTTCATTATTTAACATTAATTCTAAGTGCTAATTCTGTGAAGTTTAAAATTACAGTTCGCTTAAAACTAATTATAATATGAGCATTCATTTTAAAATATCATTTTACATTTTCATAAACATTGTCGCGCATTTGGTTTTACTCTCCTGACTTTTCAGCTATTATATCAAGAACGTTTTAGTTTTTTAAAAAATGAACCCGTGCGAAAGCGGGTACTTCAGACAGTATACTTTTAATACATCACTGCTGCACAAGGTATTTTATAACTAATTTATTAATACTAAATTAAAAGCAAGTTTAATAAGTATTAGCGACGTCCAAGGGCTTGTCTCGCAGAGAAAAGTTTTTCAAAGGAAGGTTTACGATTAGAAATTGACACTCTGAGTATTTTTTTTTTTTTGGCTGAGATCTATATTTTGTCTTCAAAGCAGCCACCGCATTTTGCAATTGTTCCAATTTAAAAATTCGACAAAGAAAAATATATGTTACTTAAAAAGTAACATATATAAAATTTAATATACTTATCTTATTAATTTGTACGGTTTATAATTAAGATCGTACTGTAGCTTTAGCGTCAAAGTGCATAATTATTGCATTCAATGCATTACTATTGTATAAGGGGGGCGCGATAAAAATTATGATTGAAAAGTGGGTCGCCAGTGTTGAAAGTTTGAGAAGCACTGCATTAGTTAAATTAATTGTAACATGTATCTCCAATCAGCGCTCTTCTCTTTCAATAGAAAAGACCAATAAAAACTAAATAATGTTATAAAAAAGGTGGTTTAAAAAATAAAAGACAATATATTGGTTAAAATAAGTATGCCTTACATGCAGTGAGAATTTAGAATGGATTCTGAACAAAAAAATTGTAAGATCGTCTAAGAGAAGGTGGTACACTCTTTAAAAATAAAGGCCGAACAATGATTACACTCTTTAAATTTACTGAGATTTTCATCCAATGTAAATGTAAGGGAAAATGTTCAAAAATATAAGAGAATCTAGGGTTCCATTAGTTAAATTAAATGTGGATTTTATCTGATCAGCATTGTCATTAGTATCTGGGTAAGTTAAATTTTAAAACAATATCATAAGAATTGCGTTATTTTAAAGAGAAAGTCGATATTAGTTTAAATGTATGGATTCAATGAATTGTGGTTTATATTCAATGGATGTATTTTGTATGATCCGTTGGAGGTTGAACAAAAATGCTACTCGCAGTTTAGTTATGATGGTAGCCTATGATGTTAAATGCGCTCATTGAATTGTGTACATTTTGTTGACTTCCTGAGAGCATGTTTTTGTAGAAATGAGATCTTTGCCTACATTTAATGTCACGAGTATTTTACATCAGCATTTACAGTTAATAGCATTTTTACGTAAAATCCTTATTGAACTGGTATTAAAAACTTTATTTGCGTTTTGTGTCCTGAGTTTAATTTTGACTTGTTCCTTTGTTATTATTTTATTTTACCTTGATTTAAATATCCAAAAAGATTTTTTTTATTTCTAGTGGGGCTGCGGATTGGTATTTTAATATTGCAGTTTTACATTCCCCAGGAGCTGAAATCTCTTTTTAATGCGGCACCATGTAGGTACATTACCAAACGCTACAATGATATGACGTTCAATTTCTTTCCGAGAGGGAGGCACCAGAGTTCTCATAGAACGGATGCTTGAGTCACATGTAAACGACACTCAATGCTGCCGTACTCGTATTTAGAGTTAATCAACAATATTAAAGATGGTTTCATCCGTAATTGGATACCCTACAGATTGTGTTTCAGACCAACTGAGCTGGAGCTGAATAAATTACTTTCAAAAAGCTACCGATGCAACTTTTCAAACAGCATGTGACCGCTTGGGAACATTTTGTGCGCGAAAAGCGTTTCTGATACAGCCATATCGCTATTCCATCATTCCCAATAGCAGCAAAGGCGTATTAGTTGAATGCTTGTCTTTTCAATGTCAGTTAAATCAGTTTTCCTTCACAATGTGTGTGTGACGCGCCTAAGCAACATGTAACTTTTATTAGACGAAAATTTATGGTTGTTTTCGGCTAATGTTAAAGAATAGGACTCAAATGATGAATATTTTTTCATATATAAAAGTACTCAAACATTACTATTATATTCTGGCTTCACTATCCTGTAGATTATCACTTGTTGTATCATACTACTTATTTTATCTATGTCGGTACATATTTTCTTTTATAAAATGTGTTTCACACTTTTTCTCCTATACCGTAATGCTAAATGAGCTATTCCTTCACATGTTAAAAGGAAAAACTGATTATTTATGAAATATTTTGAAATTTTAAAAACCCTATATTATAAACAAATGCATGAGTTACAATGTCACAAATTTTTATAAAAATTGAGGCATTTTTTCTGTCCGAAAATGTGCTCCGCGTTAGGTTCACGTTCTCATGCATATGGTGAAAACAGCCTTAAAAAAGCCGTGCATAAACCCCAACCCGTAATTGCCAGATAATCAAAATTAAATAATAGAAACAAAATTCTTATCTATTTACTGATCCTAAAATTGATCTTGAGCCACGCCTCCTCTGTTTGAGGACATATAGCAGAGACCCATATAAATTATTAAGAGGGAGCTTAAAGTGGAATTGTCAGGCAAATTATTAACGCTCGCTGATTTATGAGGAATATAGACCTTCGAGCAGGAAGTAAAATACCTACTATTAGACAAACGATCAGGAGAAATGCTACCAACTTCTTTAATAAAGTGACAACTCTGATAATAAATCGATCCCTAACATTGAAAAATATGCTCCTGATCTTAATTTCCACAAGCCCAGATCAATCCTAATTGATCCTTTTCTTTAATTCTTAAATATGTTCTCTTTTATCTATGTTATTTATCTTTTAATTTTATGCTTAAATTCTCCTCATTAATATATCAAATGCATTTTACACTTTACATAATTTAATATTTCTCTTTCCATTTCGTTAGACAAGGAATAAAAGTACTGCAAATTCTTTCTTGTAAAGTAGTGTACGATATAAAATCCCGCTTTTCTTTAATTCCTAAATATGTTCTATTATATTTAAATTATTTATCTCTTTTACTTTTATTCTTAAACTCGCTTCTTTAACTACTCGTGGTTGGTCCAGCTTCTCACCTATACTTAAATGCAAAATTAGCTGACCTTTCTGATCAGCCATTCACAAAAGATCCACTCGATACCAACTCATTTTAACTTTTTTACATCTAAATATTTTCTCTTTTAACACGGACTTCTTTACTGCAGCTGAATTAGCAAGGCATCGTTCCTTTTTTTTCATCAATTTTTATCTTTATTCTTTTTTATATTTGTAAATTTATCCATATTAAAGTAATTGTTCTTTTTATTATTTTTCATTAGTTAAATTTTAAATTTTAAATATTATTTATTAAAAGGGCAATTTGATACCGTTTTAATGTCATCCAAAATGTCATAAGAGGTGATGAAGTTTCGGAAGGAAAAATTGCTCCCACCCCACTAAACTACAAACTGCTACCCTTTACTCAGAACATTGGCAGATAATCGGAGCTGAGTAGTTTGTATTCCTGCTGATGGTCAGAATTTCGAGCATTTATTATAATTAATGCAAAGAAGCAATTTATAATAGTTTTTTTATAGCAGTATAGCTATTAGTCTCATTTTTCAATGCCTACTATTAGTTCAAAATCTCCCTATATATATCTTGTTCAAATATTCAACTGTCAATAAAGTACTTTTTATTTTCATACACTCAAGTTAAAATACATTTTTTAAACTTGTAGTGGATGACACTTGATGTTAATACAGGTTTTCAAATATTAATTCATTTATTTTATTTTATTTTTTAATTTAAATTTATGCTGCGTTACTTTTGATGAAGTTAGAACTAGCTGCAACAGATGGCGTCATAAGTTTTTCTAACGAATTTCTTCTTGGCTTCAAAAACTTATTTTTTTATCCACTCACTTAAGTTCAAATCATTTTTAAACTTGTAGTGGATGACACTTCATGTAAATACAGCTTTTCAAATATTAATTCATTAATTAAATTTATCTTAACTAAAATATTTTCTATGTTGAATCTAAGTAGGAATTGATTTTAAAAAAAATGTTTATATATATATATTATATTATACTTGTTTGTTCGTGCCTCAGCTAAATTTTCTGGTCATATATAAATAATTGGTCATAAATTCCAATACAAAAAAATGTATTAGTTTGGTAACCTGCTGTCCCCAATTTATTCCATGCAATTTATTCCATGTAAGATCAATTATTATCCCATTTGTAAACATCCTGATGTACTTGAACTTACGAGAAAGCGTTATGTTTTTAAGTAAGGAACGAAACAAAAAATTGGTTTTCTAACTCTCAATTAAATATGCCGTTACTCTAAATAATTAAATTAACAGATTCAAAACAAACACGAGATAGTAAATTAAAAAGACATTAAATAAAAATATTTCTGTTTTCAATTGAATTCGATTTAATGGGATGAAAAAAATTCAAGGACAATCACAAAATGTAATTAAGTTATTTCAATTAAAAATTATCTCGGTAAAATTTGATAATCATTATTTTGCATAAGGGATAATGTGAGTGTTTTGAAATGTTTTTTTTTTACAAAAAGCAATTTCAGTTTTAATTTAATTAACAACTTGTCGTTGCTCAACAAGATAGACAAAATTGTTCAATGTAATTGTTCTTATTCTTGGGAAAAGGAATAGCATTCATTAGAAAACCATTTATTACCATGTTATTCAAAACATGGGAAATAATGATTAAGTTAAGATATTAGTTTTGATGATAGAATGATATAATTTCAAAAACTTTCGAAATGTTTGTTTTCATTGAGATCCATATGCCGAAGTTGCCAAAATGTTTTATTTCCATACATTCAATGGATTTAGTTACATCAGTTTCGTTATAACTGAATAAGTGTAAACCAGATCCCCATTTTTTTTTTCTTCCCTTCCTTTGTAAATAATCAGTTTCCAGAATTTATTGCTTAATATGGTTATAAGCAATTCGCTTGTATGTAACGGAATCTTTGAACTCCATTTTTACGCACTTTGAAAAGTGTGCAAAATTTCAAATTAATCTGACCTTTTAAAGACCGATGACCATACAATAATTTCATAATTTTGTTCCATTGTCCTGTTCAGGATCATCAGGAATAATGATTTCTCATTTCCAAATTTGTTGCCCAATCAGATAGTTTTTTCCCCGATTTGATAAACTCTTTCCCAGATTTGGCGACTAAAGATTGTGTTTTCCCCAAACCGAAATTTTTCCCAAAATTCCCAAGAAAAATGATACATCAATAAATAAATGATGAAAAAAAACAAAAAAACCGTTTTTTTTTCCCGAACCCCTTTGAAAAATGAAAAATAAATTATATTTTAAAAAGAAAGTAAAAAAGCTTTTAAAATTGAATCGAACAAAAAAGTAAAAATAATCCTTAATATAAGAATAAAATGATTAACGAGAAAATTAATGCCATTGTGGTAAAAGCGTGGGGTGTGCTTTGTACTAAATTTTTACACTCTAACTCAGCATTTCGGAATAGAACTTGTAAGAAATTATAACAATTGATATTGAGCACTTCACGCTTTTACCTCAATGACTTTGATTTTCTCTCGTTAATCAATTTATTCTTATAATAAGAATTATTTTTTATTTTTTAGTTCGATTAACCATAAAAGCGTGTTTTTTAGTTTTTTTCGGTTTTTTTTAAAACTATAATTTATTGTAATAAGAGGATTAAATGCTTTTTGTACAAGATGGTTTTATTCTCAGAAGACATCCCCATACAAGCAGAAGTAAATAATAAATAAATGTTTTTAAATTATTCCAAAAACTTTACTCTCTTTTTTTTTTACTTTTCCTTCAAATTTTTCGGCGTAAATTTTGATTTAGAGATAAAAAATATAAGTATCATTTATTTGAATTCACATAGAATCACTCGCATTCCATTAATAAACAAATTGATGTATTTACAAAATTTTATGAATTTAATAAAATATTTGCTTACACACCGTTTTGGTGCTTATGTATTATCGCAAACTATTGGCGACATTATATGAAACGAACACATGGTTGCCGATTCAGCGCATACGACACATCTGAAATCTGGGTCGCCAACTTGGCGAGTTTTTTTGAACGTTGGCATTGTGGCGATTACACATAAGTACCAAAGTTTTAAAGAACTCCGCAAGATTTTAAGAGAATTTTTGATATCGGTTAACTACTTATCCTTGAAGTAATTTTAAAAGTGCACCAGAACAGATCTTTGGCGACCAATCTTACGTTATTTTACAATAGTGGCATCGCCCCTTTGGCTGACCCCCAATGATGGGTTATTACAAATGGGGGGTTTAAAACCTCGACAGATTTAACGAGCATCGCCCCCGTTTAACCTTTAAACAGTACTAAGCTAAAACCAATGACACCCCCGAACCGAGGGTTTGTTGAAATCTTAAACTTCTAGGCTACCTTTGGGTACAGTAGCTGGGTCGCACAGTGTGGCCAAAAAGGTGTGGTGACACCAAATGACATATGCAGTTTTTGACACCCTTTTTCCTCCTCTGATAAAAGCACCTAAGATTTGACGATGCGAAATCGAAATTGAACTAGGAGTTTAAGTTTGCCGCGAGGGCCCAAACCAAAGAAGCACTCTAAGGATTTTTAACATGCCGCATAATTTTAGACATGGATGCGGTCAATTTTCTTTTCTGAAAAAAGACCGCCTTGGGGTTAAGGCCCCAAAAAAGGACGTAAATTAACCGGGGCCCTACGCCACTCAAGCGGCTATTTATGCTGACAAGATTGAAGAATATATATTCAAAAAAGCAAATTTTCCCTTTAAAAAAGTCCCTAACAATTTACATATTAGTTTTAATTTGTTTTGTTTTTTAAAACCCGGGGATTAATTTTACTTGGTCAAATAAAAACTTAACGCATTGTTAAATATTTCAGACAACTAGATTATTGTAACATAATAAAATAAGTAAAGTCAATATATTTACATATACGACGGATACTCGTATATAAAAAAAAAAATATGTTTTGATATTACTTAAACATAAAGTAAATATTTGTATATATGTACTAAAATAAAGATATATATGTACATTTGCCTTGAGTAGAATACATTCTTTTTTCAAATGTTTGTTTGCTTGGAAATTTTTGGAATTTTTGGAAAAGCTGTTTAAATTAAAACCTTCAGACATTAATCTCTGAAGACCCTTGCAGTTTTTCAAACTTGACAAAAAAAGCAGAGAAAATTTTTTAAAAACTGCGAAATGCCCCTTTTTTGTGAATATATGAGACGAGGCATTAAAATAGATTATTTTTATTTGTCCAATAAAAGTCTTAGATTTCTGACTTTTAAAAGGGCGCATTTATTTCAAACAAAAATATTTACTAATAAAATTTTTAAAAAAATGAATAGAAGATTTTCAAATGAAAAATATTATATAGTTTTTCAATGAATATTATTCTTCTGCAATAAATAAATAAATAAAATAAACATTTGAGTATCACAGCAATCATCTCTGCTTAGGTTTTAGAATGTAAAAAAAATTCGTGATTTAAAAATAAAACTTTTTTCTGAAGTCAAACAAATAATGCCATTTTGATTTTTTGGGTATTTTTCCGGACTCTTTTCCCAAAAGTAAAACTTATTCCATGGATGTTTTAATAATCTTTTCACACAGGTTTAAATTGGGTAAAAAATACTTGTATTAAATAATTATAAACATGATAAAATTTGTTACTAAAAGTTCTACCTTGATTTATGATTCAGTGATCTAAAATTTTACTTATTGTTACTATTTTGAATTTAGGAAATTAAATTAAATTTTGAGGGTTTTTTAAAATTTTATTTTAGTACAACAAAAAATTACTTTAGTTAAGGGTACCAAAACATGCTCGAAAGCGTAAAATGCTAAAATTAAGAGTATATGTGGGGAACAGATGTGACATCTCTCCGTTCTTCTTCTAACATAACTCCTACGTTCTTTGATGGCCCCGATTAATGGCAAAATTTAACCCAAATAAAAAGGTAAAACGAAGCAACAATGCAAAAAAGAAAACCCTTTTAAAAAAGGATAGAAAGTTTAGTGAGAAGGATGGCAATTTTGAAAGCTTAGTTGGGAATAGGTGGAAGTGTGATTAGACGGCTACTCAGGAATCACGGAATCACGCCGTTGTAAAAAGGTGCATACTTTTGCATCGCGCCTACCCTGAATATCTGGTTGATTGGATCGATGATTATTCCCCCAGGTAGGAAGATTGTATTCTGAACGCTAGTATAATATTGAATCGAGATTAGGCAGATAATTAGTTATATTTTGATAAGTGATCTAATTGCACGATCTGACTTAATTAAATCGGCGTACTTTGGTTTATTCTCACTTAATATAAGTTTGTTCGTTATATAAAATAATTTAAGTTAAATTCTTAATAAAGTCATATTAAGTTTTAGAATGTCTCATCCCTTTCCCATAATCCCCCCTCTAACTTACGCGGAACCCCCAAGACATAGCTATCGACAGATGATTATATGTCACACAGATATCTTTAAAAAATTTATGGAGCTTAGATCTTTTTGTGATTTTAATAAAGATATTTCAGTCATTCTGTAGAAATACAAAAAAAATATTTCAGTTCAAAATTCATTTTTCTGCTTAATTTAAGTTCGTCATAATTGAGGGTCTCAGTAAGCATTTCTTATGTTTGGTACCTTTTTTTTAAAAAAGCGTCGCTTAAATATCCAAAATATTTTTTGCACATATATAAGACAATGCACAAAACATCGTGAATCTATTTTTTTTTTAGTAAAATATTAAGATGGTTTGTATAAAAATTATAAAACTAATAATTTTGAAAATTTTTATTTCCTCCCGTTTTTATACATAAAACTTTTTTTTTTAACTGTGTACTATTTAAACTAAAAAAAAAAGTTCACTATATGCAGGTATCTTGTATTGAAGTATAAAACATTTGGAACCCTATAGGGCAATAATTTGTTTAAAAGTGCACCTAAAGTCAAAAAATTATACTTCAGAGAAAAAGTGAAAAAACTAAAAGTAGCAATGTTTTTATGTATTATATTATTAACTAATATTTTCCCCCGTATTTTATATACCTTATAATGATACTTAAACATTCTCTAGAATTACGAAAGTAATTTTAAATTTAAAAAAAAAAATTTCCCTTGTATTAAGAACATGAAAATAATTTTATCAAACATATTTTCATTTACTTACCATTTTTTATAAAAATAATTCTTGGAAATACAAATTTTTACATACAAAAAAAATATACAACAATGAACAAAATATACTCAAATAGTTTTTGATAAATTATTGTATAATTTCGTTAAAAAAACCGTAAAATGTTTAAGTTTTGAGTTTTTGTAACTTTGAGTTTTTCAAAGAATACTAGACGTTAAAACAGAAAAATACTATTGTTTCTTTCTGATAAAAACAAATTAATGGTTTACATACATTTAACACAAAACATTTTTATCATTATTTTTTATATTTTAGGTTATTTTATCAACGAACATAAGTGTTACACATTTTTAGATTCAGAAAAATATGCATTATTTTTTAATACTAAAATTGAAAAATCGATTTTTTGAATGTGCATGATGTCTTAGTTCCCGAGGATTACATAAAATATGCTAGCCATTACCTGTCCGCTCGTTGAGTACTTCATGATGCTGTGTAGTATGTGACGGCTGTATCCGCGTCCTTCTCATTAACAAATGGTTCTTAAAAATTATTTTATTAGAACGCACCCACTGAAGAAGAGAACGTGATTATGTAAATTAGGTCCACTATATAAAGTCTAGGCTTTCAAGTTAGAGAGAGAGATGTATAAGATAGGCTACTAGTGGCGCAGTTATTTATCAAATTTAAAGTGTATTGCAGATATTAAGTATTTGATAATTGTAATAATTTACCCGCGATCACTCGCGCGGGGTGTTCTGTACACCCCAGCAACAAGAAAATCCTCCCAGGATTCTAAAAAGAATGTGCAGAACTACGATTTTTTCTGTAGCTGCACATTTTAGGTCATTGAACCTTCAGGCTTGATACAACCCCTCTTTCTCGAACGAGTGGAATGTAATGACCTTCAAAAGTTTATCTAGGGGGGCAGAGAACGCGCCCGCGAGAAGTAGAGCATTTGTATACAGTCTGCTCTGAATGTTTGAAAAATGATTAAAATATTATTTTTCTATATATATATACTTTCTACTATCATTATCTCATTAATTGTAAAGTATATTTATTATTGGTATATACGTTTTATATATATACTGGTTTATGAAAAAATATTAAATTATGTGTTTTAAAATGAAAATTTTGTATGTTTAGTTTAAATTAATGTTAGTCTCATTTGTATGTAATAAAATTAACAATTTTATTTTTAAAGCACAAAAAATATCTTGTACTTTATAAATATGTATCATAATGACTTAATTTTATTTTCATAATTAAATACACGAGTTAAAAGTTTGGGGTGTTCTTTACACCCCGCGAGAGTGACGACGGTAGCCAAAACAGGCGCGAGTGACCGCGGGTTAAGGTGACGATTGGTCAATGGAGATTGAATGAAGATTAGATAGTTATGAAGGCAGTGTATTTGAACCAGAAGTAAGTGTACTGGTATTTAAAGTCTTCTCATACTTCGCGTATCTTGTTAATTGTCTTCATATTGCTTCAATTGGGCTCATCTCTTAGTTTTGATTGATTGAACTTGAGTCGTTGTTTGTGTTACAAATAAATTATCTGATTTTGAACATGGCTAGTCTCTCTTCCACATCTCTAGGCATGGATCCCAGATCCTTGCAAGTTATGTACTGTTTTTACGTTATTGGTATCTAACACTTTATTGGTTTTTACGTTATGGGTATTAGCATTAAGCCATCGTTAGTGTTCAAAAATGTTCTTACAGCGCTCGTCTCTAGTTAAAAAAAAATGGTAGGATAAGAATTTCTAAAACGGAAAGAAATTCCTTTAAGTCAAATTCACTAAGTTTCAAAATTGCTTCTGAAACTCATCAAATCTTTTCCAGTTCTTAACAAAGAAGGAATCAAATCTCTTTTAAAATTAATGACTAGAAAAATGAGAAAAAGTAGTGGGATTTTTTTTTCGTGAATTTAAATTGCAAGAGATCCAATATAAAATATTTCCCGATAAAGACAAAGCATGCACCTTGCCTTTCAACATACTGATATTACTTCAGAAAAGATAAAAGTTGAAAACTACGACAATCATCCCTTTGCAAAATAATGAAGGCACTTATGTATATCTATGAATAAGAAAGAACTTTTACTTTTTGTGACCATAATGAATATTCAGTCATAAGTTTGAGAATAAATTCCATGCAAAAAATACTATGCAATATTATTTCGTAGGTCAAAAAAATTTATAAATTAATCTACTTTTTTACCGTCTGGCCTTATAGAAGATAAAAAAGCATATTGTTATGAAATTTGTGGAAAGAATTCTAAAAATAGTGTGAATAATATATATCTGGATATGTAATGCGTTAGTTTTACTTTATGTTATATTTATTTTATCCAAAAGCTGCAATATATTCTCAAGCAACGCCTTTTCTTATGTAATAATGGCGAATTAATGAAAACTTGGCAAAATGTTGGCATCCTTTTTGGCTACACTTTTGGTGTTTAGCATAGTTAGTGGCGTAGCGTGGGCTTTCGCTTCCTGGGGTCGACCGGAAATTTGTCGCCTCTATATTTTAATTATTAGTCAAGAAAATTAGTAAAAGTAAAAAATCAACTTAAAAATTTTTTTAATGATGTAAAATGCACTTTTTGTGTTTTTTCCACAGCAAAATCATTTACACAATTGTCAATGTCAATATGTATGTTATGTACAATTGCGAGAATAGCTAAATTTGTTAGCTTTGAAGTGGACATATTCGATCGGAGACAATCTTTTGATTAATTTTAGCTTAGAGAAGCTTTTCCCTCAACTGGAATTACTGATGGTAGATGTTAAAAAAATTCTTAACATTAAGACAATGTTTGGTAAGTCATCTTCAAGTTTGGACTCAACAATATATTTTAATAAACCCAGAGAGCCGGACTTAATGAGTTCTTTTTTTACAGCCTAGGTCTGATGTAGCTACGAAAGCTTGTAGACGTACGCGCCCAAGTTGGAATTCTTTTTTATTAATGTCTTGAGGAACTTGATATAAGTTAAGTTCGTCCATGCTCAATATCACTTCAGGCCTTAAAGAAACATATTTTTGCTCAAGATTTTACAACTGTTGGAATATCTCTCAAATTTCAGCAGTTACTGTGTCTATTGTAGAAAACATTGTTCGTCTAAGTCATCTTCGTACGATATTTGAACATCTTCACTTTAGTCGCCAAATATATGCTTCCTCCTGATTCGTCTTGGGGGTTCAAAAGAAATTTCAAGATCTTCTCATAAACTTTTAGCATACATTAAAGCGTCATCTACGAACTCCTCTCGTTTTACTTCTAATATAGTTTGTAAAGCAAGTGATATTAAGAACAATGATGGATATTTAGTTCCTCTGTTTGCAAATAGTTTTGAGTATCATTGATTTCACACAGTAACTATTGCCAGAAGCATAAGTGACATAAAAACGAATGCGTTTGCAAAGCGACAAATAAACTTTCTGCATCTGTGCGTGTAATAAATCTTTCACTCCTTTCCGTCATTTCGTCGAGCGGGTGCGATTTGGCGTTTGAAATATTTTTTGAATTTAAATATCGCGGTGCTTGCCGCCACCCCTTTTCGTATACTGCCCGGGGTCATAGCACCCTCTGCACCACCACCACCACTCATCCTCCCGCTACGCCACTGGGCAAGGTGACCAAATGGATGCTTCGGAAAATTATTGGAAAAACCTATTAACATCACGATCTACGACGTAAGTGGATCTTTCGAGAAATATCCATGCAGTCTAAGAAATAGGAGCTACTTGCTAAAGATGAGTTAGTATTGTTTTGATCACATTGAAGAGTCGACTAGCGATTAGTTGGTATGATCGAGCGAGTGCTTGGGAATAATCTTAATCATTACTTTTATATATATATTTGTGTTTTTAGACACTGATAGTTATGTCTGAAGATCATAGAAGGTGTGAAGACCTTCTGAGATTTATTAAGCGAATTTTGCTGATAAATATTTATCACTCCTGAAGAACTGTCTTTCTCTTTGAGACTGATAGCATCAAATACTCGAACGCCTATCGACGTAACAATATAATTGAAGCAAGTTGATTAAAATGCCTTATTACTACTTTATACAAACTCATTTTTATGTGGTAAATAGCAATATATTGTTAAGGTAAGGATATTGAAAAAAAAGGCTTCAAATCCCCACACATGCTCAA